>MNCI01022017.1:0-15512 GCA_015680685.1 Gnetum montanum
AGCAACCTTGAAATGAACAAAACGCAGGCGCAAATTCAACGACGATGGTAAATCTGCAACGCGGTCCCATGAATCTGTCTCGAAATCGTAGCGCTCCACCATTGTTGAAAATTGCAACGCAGAATCGCTTTTGAACTCCCCACCGACAGCGTACAGGAATCCATCTATGCAACCGTACACGCGCAGTAGACGCAGAGGATAAGTAATGCTGGCACCCTTGCGGATTCTTCTTCTGCTGCTGCTGCTCAACATGTCAATGGTGTAGAGATCACACTTTCGGTTTGCAGTTTCCAGAACGATGGCTACGAATCTGCCATTCCAAAAAAATTTTCTGTAACAGCATGACTTCAAACGTTCTGCGAAACTTTTCTCGGCTTCTTCCTGCGCTTCTATGCTCTCTCTAGATATCTCTCCCGATGGAAGCTGCAGATTTGTTATGGTTATGAACCAGGTCTCGGTGAACTGAAACTCCGAAGATTGAGTCTTGAAATAGCTGTAGCCGTCTGCGCTCGCAGAATAGTTCTGATGTGTGATTTCTGAGCAAATCCCTCCAAGCTCTGCATACCTGCGTCATGTGAGCGTGATTGTTTCGCGGAACTCTGGCCAAACACAGGAGGCCCACATCGTTGTTAAGCCCTGGTATAAGAGCAACATCATCTTCCTCCATCTGCTTCATTGCTGCTACCGTACTAGATTATTGTTTTTTCGCTCATCTTCAACAGCGATACTTCAGCTTATATAAGGATGAATCCGTACTTGGGAGACAGTGCATTCAACTTTTAGAGGTATATTTAGGTATTCTTAGACGCCTCGGTCCTTAGTGACAAATAGAAGTTGAAGTTAGCAACATTAATTTAGAAAATATCTTGCTTTTCTCGTCAAACAAGGGCACTCAACAGCATCTTCAAAAAATTTATATGTCAAAATTCAATTTGATTTAATGTTTTAAGAAAGCTTTTGTTAAATATAATATATAAAATAGAAAAAATAACTATCACTTTTATTTCATCCATAGCTTGCATATGATTTCTTTGTATCAATCATACTATATTCATCATCACTTGAATTAATTTCTCAAAGGATAGAGAGAATAAATAACATTACAGTTAATTATTAAAGACTAGTTAAGATGCGGTGGAACATGGAAATAAAAAAAGAAAGAGTTAATTTTTTAAAGATATAGTTCCTCCTTTGAGAAAAGTAAAAAGTATTATTAAAAAAGCTTTTAAAAAACAAAGGGCAAAAACAATTTTAAAAAGTGTAATGGCTAGTTTTGAAAAAGTAAAATTATTTTTTAAATAAATAAGTAAATAATACCAATAAACAAAATAGATAAGAGGTAAATCAAAATACTCTTAAAAAAAGAAAAATGTAAAAGAAACTTGAGATTGTTACCATAACCCTTATTCACACTACTTCAAATCGGCAATGGTTTTTTATGATAAAAATAAACTTCTAAAATTCTTGAGGACAAATTAATGTTAGTAAGCATAAGAGAAAGTTTAAAATAATGGTGAACTAAAAAAATACAATGTTAATAATTAATGTTAATGTCAAAATATAATCTTACAAGATAATTATAACAACATAAAATAAAATAACTAATGATCTCACATGATGTTCTTTAACCCATTGTGAATCATGTGCTCACCTAGAACATGATACATATTCTTACACATCCAGGAATGTTACTGCACATGAGCTAAAAACCATAAATAAAAATATTCAAAATAATTTAACAAATGGGCAACTAAGGAATGGAACACTACTAGGGTCTATAGTATTTTATTTACCACTTAGCATGTCTTTATCACCATGGTGATTGAATTATGGATATCAAACTTATGCTTGGAAATGAGACCATGAATGTCATCAGCATATATGCTCCACAAATTGTCCTAGAAAATTTAATTAAGTAGGATTTTTGGGATTCTATAGATCAATTACTTCAACAAATTCCCCAACAAGAAAGCCCATACTCATTGGAGGGTATTTTAATGGTCATGTTGGATCTTTGAAAATGGGATATGACAAGATTTATGGAGGACAAGAATTTAGAAAATGCAATGATATGGATATTCACTACTATAATTTGTAAGTGCCTATGACTTTGCAATTGCAAATACTTATTTTAAGAAGAGGATTGAACATTTAATTACATACAAGAATAGTATGGATAAAATACAAATTATTATGTCTTATTGCACACACAACATTGTCACAAATGAGAGAGGGTAGATAAATCACAATGTAGTTGATACCTTGCCTCGATGTAAAGTGCATTGGTTGAGTTGTGGTTATGGCAGATACTAATTCTAGAGTTTAACACTAGTGAGTACCTACGGTGTAGGGGTTAGGAAAAATCAAAAAATTTGTGCCCGAGCCCCCATGACTAAAAGCAAACCTCTGGTAGCGATAGGATGGAAAAAGATAAGGAATAAGAAAGGTGGAGAAAAAGTAACAACAGTAACACCAATAAAATGGATGTCATGGATGGGGATGATTATAGGAAATGTTGAAGGGAAAGATGTTCACACATGCACTAAAAAAGAATGTCAGTGGGTCCTCCCCAAAGCAGGCTCATGCCCTTGATGCCCTGACAGACCCACAAACCAAAGAGTCCATAGGCTTTAGAAATGTCATTGGGAAGCAAGAGTTAAAAACTTACCCACAAGAAATTACCAAGGAAGAACAATGCATCAACCATGATACAGACTAATGATAAAACTGGAAATGAGGTGAGAAATGGAAAATAAAGGTGGAGAGGAGAGAATGGAATAGAAACCCAAGAACAATGTTGTGTAAAGTCCCTTGTGTGTTTCATGGTTAATGTGACCAAGTAGAACTCATTCCAAATCCAAGCTCAACGAATCACATTCAGTGACCTTGCATCAACATATTTGACCAACCCATCCTCTTGACGTAACAAGAATGCCTCTACAAAAATTCACCACCATTCCGAGGAGAGCGAGATGGAGAACCAAGAAGCGAGAAAGGGCTTTAGTTAGAGGGAACCTTTAGGCATTGGTAACATGTCTTTCCAGTGCCATAAACAATGCATGTAGCCCAAGTTCATTATTTTGTCTAAGGGGTGTGCTTTGAATTCTCACTTTGTGTTTTTCGTGTGAGAACAACACCATGCAAAGACTTATTTTTATGTACTCAACTTTCGATGATTTGATGAATGGTCAGAATGGCGAAAAACCCAAGGAAAAAGCATCCAAGCACTCAATAGAATAGCCAGCAAAAATGCATCGAATCCCTTTGAAGTCACACCCTTTTCATCCCTTGAGTCCTTCCTTAGTTTGAGAAATACTTAGCCACCAATTCATTAACGGTTTATTAGAGAAAGGGACTATATAGTTTCAAGCCAAGGGAGACCATAGGATCTTATGGATGTATGAACGACATGGACTCATTGCCTATCTAATCAAAAGAACTATACCATAATATCAACATCATACTTCAAAGGTAAAATCCAAACATTAGCAATCAATATGATATTATTCATGCCTCCATCATGAACACTTATGGGATGACAAAAAAAATAAAGTAATCATACAAAGAAATGGTAAAAATATGAATGATGGTGTAAAACAAAAACAAGAAAGATTAAAGAAATGTGCAAAAAAAAATGTGTAAAAAAAATTTAGAAAGAGCTAAGGGCTTTCAATGATTAGCAGAGGTGGCCATCTCCCCCATGACTGAGTTGGAAGGGGGAGATCTGAAATAATGAGCAAGGTTGCCCACCTACAGAGGTAGCATATGTTTTGGTTGTCCTAAACTCATGGAAAGGTTTTTTTTGTTGCACGTTGACTAACAGTATTTTATCTGGGCTCTCAAGTTTATATATGTTCATGGATCCTGAAGGAAAATTTGCATAGATAATGTAAGGTCCTTCCCACAGTGTTTGAAATTTGGTACGTTGTGACACATGTGTGGGGTTCCAGTAGAGAACCTTATCACCTAGCTGATACTTAACTTTCCTAATTTTTAGGTCATGAAGTTGTTTATTAAATGCCTTGTGCAACTCATTAGATGAAAAGGTAGCCAGTTGATTCTCATCTAGCAAGTTAAGAGTCATCAGCCTTTGTTTTTGTGGTAGATCAAGGTCAAAGTTGAGGTCACATGCCATGGCTAGTGTATGGAGTTCAATTTGGATAGGGAGCATTGGAAGTTTTCCATACACTAACTCATAGGGAGAGGAGCCTATAGAGAGTTTCCATGTGGAGCGGTATGCCCAAAGAGCATCATTCCTTTGAGTGCCCCAATCTCGCCTATACTTGCTAATGGTTCTGGTCAGTATCTTAGTAATCACTTTGTTGGTAACCTCAGCTTGACCGTTTGCTTTGGGGATGGTATGGTGTAGCCAATTTGTGCTCAACCCCTAAGCATTGCATTAACTTCCGAAAAATTACACTTCTAAAGTGTGTTCCATTGTCTAAGATAAGTGCACGTGGCACACCAAACCTGTTGATGACTTGTTGCTGAACAAATCGTGTAGCTGTAGATCATGTGCAATCTTTAATGGTAGCTGCTTCAGCCCATTTTGTTAAGTAGTCTACGACAACTATGATCTAAGCCTTTTCATTGGACATTGGTGTAATGGGCCCCATGAAATCAATTCCCCAAATGTCAAAGGGTTCTAACGATTAAATCCATTATTGCGGACCCTCCATTCTAGCAGTCATTCTCCCATCACATTGATAGCGCTTGCAAGATTGGATGAATTGATGGGTGTCCTAGAACAAGGTAGGCTAATAAAACCCTACAAGTAGGATCTTGATGGTTTTTTGTCTCCCAACATAATGACCCCCACAAGGGCCCTCATGAGCATCTTGGAGAACTCTCAGTTGATTTCTATTAGGAACACACCATCAAACCAAGTCATCAGGACATACTTTGTAAAGTTGTCCATTGATCTTCATAAAGTACTTGGCTCTGTGAAGAAACTGTTGTTTCTTCTTAAGGTCTAACTCTTGCGGTGTTTGTTGGGTAAGGAGATAGGTAAGAATGATACTGTACTAGTTTGTCTTTGTGGGTGATTGATCATTCACTACACCAGAAAATAGGAACTCATCAGGGAAGTGATCGAAAATGGGATACTCATCCTCTTTGCTATCCCAATGCAACTGAGATAAATGATTAGCAACTACATTCTCGGTGCCTTTACGATTGATCATCGTTAGATCAAACTCTTGTAGGATTACTAGGCATCGTATAATATGGGGGCTTACCATTGGCTTATTCATGAGGAACTTGATTGCACTATGATCTGTGTGTATGAATACTTTGTACCTCAATACATAGTGCCTAAATTTTTCTAGTGCAAACACTACAGCCATTAATTCTTTTTCTGTAGTAGTGTAGTTAAGTTGTGCACCAGCTATACTTCTACTTCCACAGTGGATTCAATAAGGACATTTCTGGTCATCTAACTATGTAAGTAGGGCTTCTAAGGCATAGTTGGACACACTAGTCATGACATGGAATGGCCTGGACTAGTCAGGAGCTTGTAGAATGGGTATTTCTACCAACTTTTGCTTCAGAGTTTGGAAAGCTAGTTCGCATTCCCTGGTCCACTCGAAGGGTACGTACTTTTTTGTTAACTCTACCAATGGTTTAGCAATCTTCAAAAAGTTCTCTATGAATCTTCTATAGTAGCCAGTGTGTTCAAGGAATGATCGAATGTCTTTGATAGTTTCCAATTGACGAGTGATTCCTTGGATGAATTTGATTTTCTCAAGGTCTACCTCTATCCCTACATGTGAGATTTTATACCCAAGTACTATGCCTTCTTGGATCATCAAATGGATTTTTTTGCCAGTTGAGCCTCAAGTTAGTTTCTACACATCTTTTCTGCATTTGCTCTAATTGGTCCAAGGCTTGATCAAAACTTGCTCCATAAGTGGAGAAGTCATCCATAAAAACTTCCATACTATTTCCTATCTATTGCTAGAATATGCTTAGAATTAAGCGTTGAAATGTTGTAGAGGCATTGCACAAGCCAAATGGCACTTGTTTGTATGCAAACGTTCCCTAAGGACTAGTGAACGTAGTTTTGGCTTGGTCTTCTGGGGCTATTTGTATTTAGTTATATTCACTATAGCTATCTAGAAAACTATAATAGCGATGCCCTACGATTGTGTTTAAGACTTGGTCAAAAAATGGCAACAGAAAGTGATCCTTGAATGTTGCCATGTTTAGCAACCTAAAATCTATGCACACCCTCCATTTGCCTCCCTTTTTAGGCACGATTACTAAGGGGCTAACCCATTTGCTATCAGCAAGGGGGTATATGAACCCAGCCTTTAGAAGCTATTCAATTTCTTCTTTTACTACTTGCTTCAAATTTGGGTTCAATAATATTTGTGGTTATTTTCAAGGCTTCATGGAGGAGTCAGTGTAAATCCTATGCTGGCATATCCTAGGATCTGTTCTAGTTAATTTCGGATATGACCAAGCAAAGGCTTTTGACCACTTGTTTATTACCTTTAGCAGACTCTTTTTTTGTTGCAGAGCAAATCTTGCATTGATGATTACCAGTTTTCCATTCTTAAGGAACGTATATTCCATACCAGTGGGCAATGGTTTTAGCTCTAGGGGCTCTTGTTTAAATTTCTTAGAAATTTCCAACTTTCCCCAGTTTATGTTTTCTAAGTTAGGACTAGGAAGCTGGCAGTGGAATTGCTCTAATGCATCAATGCTATCTACGTAAGTGCAAGTCAAACTCTCAGTTAGTTCCATGCATATAAGTGAGCTACTTTCTTGATCAGCTATCAACCACTGGGTGTCTTCTTGTCATGTGGCTGCTACCTACATGCACCTTTGTATGTTGATCATTTGTGCACACTAATTGCATGCAAGAAATGTTAAACTTGGCAAAACCCATGATCTCTGCATGCAATTTTACCTTGTGTCATTGTATGCGATGCATGGAACCTTCTTCTTCTCGATCTTTCCGAAAGTATTTTCCTTAGATATTTCTAGGAAAAGATCGTGGATACCTAGGCACACATTGATAATGCTTAACCATGTCCTTCCCATTATGATTGGGAAGTCCCCCTTACTATTATTCACTTGAATCACCAGGAAGTTAGTTGGATACAACCATCCACAAATAATGGTAACAATGTCCCCCACTAATCCCAAGGGATAGTGATGGACTAGTCAACTAACTCTAAACAGACATTGCTCTTTTTTAATGGGGGCAGGTTCCAGGCCTTATACATTTCTTGAGATATTAGGTTAACACCGAAACTTGAATCCAAAAGAGCTTTGCATGGCTCATTTCTAGTGATTTTTAGATATATTAGGAGACTCCCAAGATCAGAGAATTTTCTAGGAAGGTGGTCAACTTTGATCCAATCAGTAATGGCATGTATTAACATGACTATATGCGTTGAATGCGATGTTTAGTTCAAAGGGGGTTTGAAGCTTTAGTTGATACAGGGGTGTCCAAAGAGTCAGCCGCTTGGTTCCAAAGGCTTGGTTGGACTATTAGCTTTGAAGAAAGATCTTTTCTTCGTACAGTTTTCAGAACCAACAGTAGGTTGAGGATTAATAGCCCTTGTGGCATTGCGTTGTTGTGACTGAGCAAGGATTTCACCTTGGATTCCTGGAGTAGGTGGTAATGGAGCTATTGGTGAGAGATGCGGCTGAATTGCAAGGATGGTACACTTGTGGAATGTTGCCCCTAGGAGAGGGAGTCCTATCATACTCGCAAGCTTGGTAGTGATGTTGAGGAGCAACATGACCAATAGAGTCATGTGGAGAGATTGGATGTTGCACATAATATCAATATGAGTTAGGTTTCTTGTAAGGATATTATTGCCTTGGTGGTGGCATTCTTCATGATTATGGGTGTTACCACTATTGATGTTGCTCAATTGGTTGTGGTGGAGTTCTACTTGGATAATATGTTAGAGGTTGGTGAAACTACGTTGGATTACCTTGGGGATAAGGTAACCATCGGAATGTTTGTTGTTTGTTTAAACATGGATTAAGTGCATACACCCTAGACTCCTGCAAATGTGAGATCATAGGGTAACATCCCTTAGGATGGTCATACTGATAGATCTCACATCCACTATCATCATCTATATTTGAGTCCACAACCTCTTCAATAATAGCAACTTTACCCTTACCTTTGCTACGTGCATTTTTTCTTCTCTCTTTTTCTTTTTGTCACGATCACTACCTTACTGTCTAGACTCCTCTACTACTTTGAGAACAGTTTGAAGCCTACTATCTAGGGAGTCCCACATTTGGTCTACCTTTGCCGATACTTTTGATGCTAACTTTTGAATAGGTAAGGTTTTCCTATTCACCATCTATTCGAGTGGTGACTCTTTCTCATCCTCAAAAAATCTTACTCCCTTCTTTCAGAGGGAAGGATCTCAGTTATATTCTTCCACACTCTCTCTCTTTCATAGCTCACCTTCTTCCTTAGCAACTTGCTCCAGTAATCTATGAATTTGATGAGACGTAAGCTCAGATAACTTTCCTTGGGCATAAGTCCCAAGGGTTCTTCTTGTTTCATGCCTAAGCCCATCTATGAGATGGCATAGTTGATCCTACTGTGAATAACCATGGCCAAGACAATGATGTAATAGTGCATAATAGTGGCCCATGGAAGCATCCAATGGTTCATGACTTCCTTGTTTCCATCCTTGGATTTTCTTTCGTAGGTTAGAAACCTGGGAGTACATTTGGAACTTATCGTTGAATAACTCTAACATAGTACTCCACCTATGAATGGATTCCAGTTCTAAGGACTGGTACCAGCTTTCTGCTTCTTTTATTAGTGTCTGTGGGAACAACTTAAGTTTTTGCCACTTGTTTTCTATGTTTTGCAAGGCACACGCATCGTGAAATTCTTGTAAGTGATTCTGAGGATCAGTGTTATATCCCCCTTCAAATCGTGGGATGTTATTCATGTCTAACCTCTTGATCCTACTATCTTTTTGGTGCCTTGTTGGAACTCTCATAGCCTCAGTTATATCTAGCATGCTTTGCATGGCGAGTAGGGGTTCATCACGATCATCTTGTTCGTAGTGTCTATGGTGCCTACGAAGTTCCCTACTCTCCCTTATTCTATGGCATGATTCCCTAGAGTGCCCTCTTCCTCTTTCTTGGTTGTCTCATTTGTGACTTCCACTTTTTTTGCCCTTATCTTCATGATCTATTTCTCTATGGCTACGTTTGGACACAGAAGGAGAGGGTGAAGGGGACGATGAAGGTGAAGAAGAAGGAGAACCGCCACCATGATAGTGTCTACTACCTTCTCTTCAGTGGTCTCTACCTCGATCGCAATTGCAATTAGAATGCCCACCTTTGTCATGTGTACTTGTTTCTTTTTCAGACACTTTATGTCCGTTGGTATCAACACCTGGGTTGTGAATAGTAGAATGAAGGTTCTGATACACAACCCCTTGACCAAAGTCAAGGGGAGGAACATCATTATGTGGGTGACTACCTGAGGCAGGTTCATCACCCTCAATTTTTCTTAAAACATGGGGGGCATCCGTAGACCATTTTCCCTTCAAGGACTTATGGTGTCTCTCATGTTGCAAATCTCTTTGATGTTGCACTTCTATGGAACGATAGTCTCTCGAATCATAGTCCTGCACAATGTACTCTACATGTAAGTGTTGCATGCCTATTCATGTGAGAGCACGAAAAAGCATACTTGGGACTGAACGGTCGGGAGGTAACACTATGTTACCTTCCAAGTCATACCAACGTAGTTGTTCATCTTGGTGGAGAATAAAGGTGAAGTCGAGTACATATTCATCGGGATGAATATATACCACACGAAACTGTTGAGGGATTAGCGGATCAACGTCATGTATATCCTACCGCCGATTGCTTCTTGTGTTAGTCCTAGGTGGTGAAGTGCTTTTGTGCGAAGAAGAAGACATCTTGTCTTGTTTAGTGTGCAATGTACTATTATCTTTTTCTTAATCAATCCTAAGGGTTCGTTCCAATGATGTGAATTATTTTCTAAGTTCTACTTAGCACACAAACAACTAAGTCCCTGGAAATGGCACCAATAATGAGCAGTAGGGTACCCTTACACTCAACCATACGAATACAAGTGTTTCATGCACAATTCGGTCGAATTCCAAAGACTAAGTGCCTATGCGCCTTTGTGGAACGATAACGGGTTGGTTAATTGTTTTCTTCCCAAACTTACTTGTATGTCATGGTTGTATGGTTAAGTAAGCTTGAGGCATATGATTTTTATGCTTTTTATGTGTTTTATATCCTGTGCTAATAAGGAGGGGAAGAGAGATAACTAAGTAACTAATCTAATTTAACTATTCATTAACTAAGTTCTAATTACTCCTAACACCAGTATCCATTCCCACTTGTCATCCACATCCTGAACCAATGCAATGCTACTGGGATTACCAAATGCTAATTGTTACTAGGTTACCAAGCACTACACGCATGCTTGAAGCAGTCGTACTGAGTGTATTTAACTAAGAGAGTTGTAGGGTGAGAGAAGTCATTAATTAACTAAGAAAGCATTAAATAATAATTAATGCTAATTAATCTATTTTGTATGCTACAAGGTTTATCATAAAGTTCATCTTTATTGTCGTACACAAAGTGTGCTAAGGTACACAATGCTTGAATAAAGATCTGTTTACTGTATGACTTCTACTATGGGTACACAGAAATGATTCTAACTCTAGAGGGAAAAATTGGCAAGATTTTGGCTAAGGGACTAACTTCTAATGTGGAAACCAAGGGCATTGCCTCTTATTTATAAACAAGGAGGTAGGCTATGATATCGGGTATCCGACATCGCATGGTTCATCCGATATCATGGACGTAATATCGTGGATGCGATATCACGGTTCATCACATCCCAAAGGAGACATGGTGATAGAATGATGAAGTGCAACACATTACCCAAAATAAGAAAATTCTTTAAGGAATTGTAGCAAAGCGATAGCTAAGAAAACAAGTTGATATACAAAATGGCAAAGAAGGAGGTAACCATAGGAGTAGCCAAAGCTAAACATAAGGCCTTGGATAGCTTTTATAAGAAAATAGAAACAAAGGAAGAGAAAAATCTATTTATAAATTGATAAAAATTAGAAATGAGAAATATAAGGACATTGATCATGTTAAATGCATGCATCAAGGAAGCAGATCAAAAAATTTTGGTAAACGAAAAAGGAATTTTGGATAGGTGGAAAACTTATTTTCAAGAATTATTAAATAAAAAATTCCCAAGAGAAGACATCTAAACAAAAAAAAAATTTGGTTCGGTTACTGAACTTTCCTTCTCTCAAGTGAAGATAGCCTTATCAAAGATGAAAAATGGAAAAGTTGCTAGATCAGGTAACATTCCTATAGAAGCTTGGAAATAATTGGGAGACATAGGAGTTTCTTTGTTGACACAATTAGTTAACAAAATTTTGAAGGATGCAAAAATATCTAATAATTAAAAAAAAACTTTGTTGTTCTCATTTACAAAAATAAAGGAGATCTACAAAATTGTGCAAACTATAGAAGGATCAAGCTAATGAGAGGACTGCAGGCCTATGGTGGTAGATCTACAGCTCAAAGCATTACCAGATCCACACTGATGAGGGGTGAAACTCCCCGAAAATGTTTTGTGTGAATGTAATGCTTTGATGAGTTCTTTCAGTTTTTTTCAGGTTTAGATTTTAATCTTTTCAAGTTTTAATCTTTCTGCTTCTTTACCATTCCTTACCTAGCTGCACGAGATCACCAATAAAATTTTAAGTCACCCTAAAATTTTTTTCTATCTTGCTGCCTGGGTAAGGTTATTCTTTGCATACTAGCAACCCAGTTGTTGCGGTTCATGGAGTCTTGCCATTTTCATCTTCTTGTTTTTGGTTAGTTATCCTTTACATGTTCATCATGGTTGATCGCATTGCTGGATTCAGCAAACTATGGCAAGAGGCTACTTTTTAGCATCATGCCTTGGGAAATCACCTGACGTATCCCTAATCTCTTCTGCTCTGGTTGTGATTTCTTTACAACCAGTGCCTCTACAGCATCTGCACCATTATAGCTCTTTGTTTCCCCCTTTTTCGGATTCCATTTTAGTTGCCTTACGTTTTGTTGCTACTACGTTTGCTGCCACCACTGTTGCTGCCTCATTACTACCGCTACCGTAGCCACTGCACTTACATTGATACTACCGCGTAATCGTCGTTGCGGTGCAGGCGCTACTACTACCACTTTTTGTAGTTATTTCCGCTTCCATCATTGCTGCTATTTTACATGGATTCCCCCTTTGTTTTTCCCTTTCCTCCCCCCCTTTCCCCCCCATTTTTTGCTATTAATGTGGGCTTGCGATCTTGTCTGTCATTTTTTGTATGGTTGGACCCATCATGTCTAATTAATTAAACATGAGGGCATTCCTAAACCCTACACTTTGTCGGCTCTGCCAAAAGACCTAACCCTTGTTGACTTTGACAGATCACCTTGAAAAATTGATTTTCAAATTTCCAGTACCTCCTCCCACCCCCATTCGGCTAGCATGAGTGGGACCCCCTATTTTTAAGTGGGTTGTTATTATCCCCTATTTTAAGTGGGTTGTTATTATATCCTTTTTTCTTTAAGATGGGAGATTATAAATTGTATTGTACTGGCATGCTCATCCTTTGCCTTTGTAACTTCGGCTGCTCAGCCGCATTACCAAATCCACACTAATGAGGGATGAAACTCCCCAAAAATGTTTTGTGTGAATGTAATGCTTTGATGAGTTCTTTCAATTTTTTTCAGGTTTAGATTTTAATCTTTTTAGGTTTTAATCTTTTTGCTGCTTTACCGTTCCTTACCTAGCCGCACGAGATCACCAATAAAATTTTTGGGTTCTAAAAATTTTGGGTTCTAAAAAATTTATTGGGATCTTGTGCAGCTCATTAGAGAGATGGAATAAAGCAGAAAGCAAAGAAAAATAAGAGAAAAAGTAAAGGAAAAAAGGCTCACAATGACATTAATTGAGTTAAAGCTTAACACAAAACATTTTCAGGGAGTCTCACCCCTCTTTAGTATGTTTTGGCTTTACAAAGTTAAAAATCAGAAGAGCCTAAGTGTTCAAGTGCCCAATATATGTTGTCCCAACTTAAAAAATTTAGCATTATTGGGACTCTAAAAATTTAAGTGGGCCTCACTCGTTCAGGCCAAAGTGGGGGTGGGACTGAGCACTTGAATCTATGTCTAACTAGGAAGGAATGCATCTTTCTAGGGTTACACTAGCAAGCGATCACATCTAGAATGACGTTCTAGAGTGTTGGATCCTTTTGGCGAAGCCAACCAAGTATAGGGTTTAGGAGAGCCCTCACGTTCAAGGATTTAGTAGAAGTACTAAAGTCCAATTTGAAGATGAGAGGGGTTCATTTCCTAACTTGAATGTCATTGCTTTGATGAAGCCTGACTAGAAGTAATCAGCAAGAAGCAGTAGGAACAACGTTGAAGCATTTGACCAGTAGTCGAGATGGATACCCACGTGCTTGAAGTCGTCGAAAGAGTTGTTGCCAAATTTGTTGGAGATCGCCTAGGAAAGATTCCCTGATGAGATATCGTTTCAATTCTGCACTGATAAATTCTTTCTTCTGATGGAATGGGTGCCATGAGGAGAAAGGGATGTACTGATAAGCATGCAAGGTTTTTTGGTAACACTTGTTTGAAAGGATACCAATGTTAACAAATTGGGGACCCTTGAAGAAAGTGACATCTAAGATATCAATTGCAAAATTTGAAATTGTGGGGGTAATGTTTATGGAAGGATAAACATTACCACACTAGGAAATCAGGAGAGCAAGGGAATCTTGGAAGCCATTCCAAATGCCAAAAGCATCATCAATGAATCTTTTGAAATATAAAAGATTATGAGAATCAGGAGTATTGAATACTTGCTTCTTGAGATGGCACAGAAAGAGGCATGCATAGACAACTACAAAGTTACTCCCCATTGTGATGTCTCTTACTTGTTTAAATTGTACTCCATTGAATTCAAGGTAGTGCTCATGAAGCACTAATGATGCGAGCTCTAGAATGGCATTGTTGTAGAGGTTCTGCAGAGAAAAATGGTTTGCAAAAAAATGTGTTCCAATCATATCTTTAAGAGCATTAAGGCCTTGATCGGTGGGGATGCTCGGGTAGAGGGATTCAACGTCAAACGTAAAAAAAAGTACATTGACGAGGAGGACCCTGGCATGAAGGTCACAGATTAGGGCAAATGAGTCTTGAAGGTGATATGGTTGAGAACATAAAATTGGCAACAACAGGTAATGGAGGAGGTGAGAAGCAAGTTCAAGAACATAACCTGTGTATGAACAAATCGGACGGCCAACTAGAATAGGTTTGTGGATTTTAGGAATCAGATAAAAATTACAAGGTTTGGGAGCCTTACATTGGAGGAGAGAATCCTTAAAATCTTTGAAAAACTGTGGGAAATGGTTGATGATGCCCAAAAGTCAATGATGAAGAACATCCCATGGGATGGAATCCACTTGCAAATACACCTCTGAATCAGAGAGTTTCCTAGTTGCTTCTTCGAGTTACCAAGAGGAATCCAGAACACAAATGCCAAGATTTTTATCTGCCGGACATATCATGATGTTTGTGTCTTCTTCGAGTTTGTTAAGTGCTACAAGAAGACGACGAGGTAGTGGAGGTCGACAGTGAAAATCGAGGGAGGAGAGTGCAGTTTCAAGGGACTCGAGCCAATTGCAAATGCAAATTTCAAGTTCCAGGTTGAAACTACTAATTGGTGGATTCCATTTACTGGAGCGTCAGAGTTTCATTCTAGAAACCTAGGTTGCCAAGATAAATGGAGAAGATGAAAAATTATCTTCAGGTTTATGTTTGAAGAAATTTCGAAGTTTGAGAAGCCTTGCGAAAGTAGTGAATTCCTTAAGGATGGAGCCGCGATCTATGGGGAGTGGCCTTGGGATGAACTTAAGTCCATAACCCAAGATTTTAATTTTTCTTGCTCTGAGGATGCACGTGGAGAAATTGTGGATCACGAAGTTAGAGATTCAATTTTCTACTTTGTGAACTATTCTACGCACAAAAAGCAAATGAGCGTCCATGGACTGGTCGATGGCAGGCAAACAAAAATTTAAACGTGTACACGATGGGTTATGGTTAAGCAATGCACCCTTAGGAGGAAGAGGTGCAAACTTTGGTGGATGTGGACCAAAGTTTGGTGGGTGGAGGGTTCTAGCAGTGGCACAAATTGCACAAAGGGAGTAGGATGATTTGATCGGAGGCTACTTGGGACAAACACCAAAAGTGATAGCCCAAAGACAACAGGAGTGGAGAAAAATGTTGTCAAGCAAGGGGGAACCAACGTTGTAAGAAAAAACATTGTCAACAACGTGGTCAAAGTGACTAAAGTTATCACCAAGGGAGGGGGGACCAACATTGTTAGAAAAAACATTATCAACAATGTGGTCAAAATGATCAATGTTAGCACTAGGGGAGGGGGGGCTCTTGGGGGGGGAGGGGGCGGT
>MNCI01022017.1:16868-59021 GCA_015680685.1 Gnetum montanum
AAAATAGAATTTTTATTAACAAATGTAGCCCATCCCATGGTCAATTTTGGGCTGGGTGTTGTGGGTTTAAAGAAAACCCTGAAACATCAAAATTCACATTTGAAATAAAGCCACCCAAAAAGAACCTAGAAAACCTAGAGTGGCACCCTGGAACCCTTGCTGATGAGCTTTTGCACCGAAGATCATTCTGTTGCCGCCACTGCTATCATTGAGATCATCGCAGGAACTACCGTTGATGTAGCTAGACTAGAGACCATCGGTGTTGTTGCCAAGGACCTACGCAGCTGACTATGTGGTAGGCTACGTAGCTATCTACCTATTTTTGTGCACATTGACCAGGGTGTTGAATTGCGGGCCTACATCAGTGCTGCCACCAGTGTCAGAACCAGAGCTGGGTTGAGCGTGGCCTTGGGCATTGGTGGAGGACTACAGACCTGTGGTGGTAGATCTGCGACTTTGGGCAGTAGAGAGAGAGGCAAAAATCCTTACACCTTACCTATGCAATCCTTAGACCAGAAAAATATAACTTCATTTGTGTGAAGATTTAAGCAAACTTGCCTGTCGATCGCATAGAGAGAGAAGCAAAATGAAACTATCAGCTCATTTACAAGGGAGGTCGTGAGTTCACTCCCTCAGTATTTGACACAATCTGTCTTTCCAAGCCCCATCATTGACTCATATCTTAGCTCCTCATGGTGAGGAATCAAACCCTACAGTTACCTCCAGTAGAGCCTCAGAGCGAAGATGAGGATGATGACTTTGTGGCCCAATCTGAGCATGGGGATTCATACCATACTGTTAGTCCTCATGCCCATACAAACCCATTATTCCAACATTTTTGGGAATAAAACATACTTCCTCATTCATCCGAAAACACTAGAGCACTAGTTTCTCAACAAGAAGTACCCACTTCCATTTCCACCTTCTCCATGCCCAACATTCAATATGATGTGCCCATCTCCATCATACCTCTAGTCATCACGTTAACCTCTCTTTTGCAAGTACAGTCTCAACAACCCCCTCCTCAAACTAATGCAGGATTAGTCTTCCAACCTCAAGTAATTAGGATGCCATCAGTTATACCAGCTTTCACATCCACCCACTACATACCACAAATACAAACCCATGGAGCACCTCTGATTACTTCAGCCCAACACATTCAGGGTGTCACCTTGCAACCTATGGCTGAGTAGTGGGTTTCAATAGCTGCTCAGCAATACCAACCTACTCACTATAATGTACCACACTCCACAATCCCATCTCTGACTGTTGCTCCACCAAAAAAATCAACAATCCCATAGTCTGCCTTTCCACAAGTAATGCAATAGTCAAACTACTACCAATCACAATCTACTCAACTGGTTGGTCTGCCTACTACCCAAGAGTGGGCAGACACAAAGAAAATGATGCACTCAATAACTGAGGAAGTAAGGCACCTTAAAGCTACAAACACCGAGGAAGTCAAGGTGTTGGACTTCTACTAAGATGACCCAATCAACCTTTCAGTTCCACCATTAACCTTGCCAAAGGAAATCTCATTACCTCAATTAACCAAATATAATGAAGAGGGAGATCCAAATGCTCATCTAGTAACATTTCGACTAGAATGTCTATGCTTCAGGCTTGGCCTCATGTAATTCTCTGTGTATTCACTATGTCCTTGACAGGAAAAGCCTTAGACTGGTACTGAGCTTTACCCCATAACACCATATCCTCTCTAGAGGATTTGTTACATCAGTTTGTTACTCGTTTTAAATATAACTTAAAGCCTAAAGCCACGTTAGATAATCTGATTTAGATTAAGCAAGCGCTATTAGATCCAGTACAAAAATTTATCCAAAGGTGGAGTGCAACCCTGAACAAACTTCACGAGCCCATCCCTGAAACATACTTGCTTACCATCCTTAGGGCTACCGTGAATGACTTTGTTAAATCAAAACTTTATTATTTGAGTGCTCGTACTTTGAGTCAAGCATTCACACAAATTAAAAACATAGAAGAAGCCATGCAAGCAAGTAACGACCCAGCATACTTAACCTTTAGGAGCCAACATATGAGGAAGGATAAGGATAAATCCAAAACGACAGTTGTAGTAGTGGTAGAGACAGCCCAACCTAAAAAATTAGGATAGAAAGGAAAATAACCCACTACTCCAACCAGCCATGAAAAAACCGCACCTACACCCATACCCAAAGCTTCCTCAACTAAAACCACAAATATGGGTCACACCTGTACATTTGAACGAAAAGATCCTACTCAATACACACCCTTGCCTATGAAGCCTTCACAATTACTAGACCAACTTCTAAGGGCCAAGTTAATCAAATACAAACAGATGTCTCCTATGGTTTCCCAAAAACACAATTGATTCTGTGAGTTGGCTAAAAATCCAACTTTGGCAATAGTCGATGAACCTCCTGTTCCAAGAGGATTTAGGTTGGACAGGTTTTGTGAATATCACCAATGGTGTGGGCACTGAACTGACTACTGTTTCACCTTAAAACAAGATATACAATGAATGATTGATAAGGGTGAAATAGTATTTGACGAGGAAAACCCAGTAAAGCCCTTAATACTAAAGATTCACCATATGTAATTAACACTATTCATGTGGATAATGGACAAGACATCCCTCAAAAACCTTTCGTAATTTGCAGGCCTTCTAAAACTACTCTTGCCTTAACACCTCCCCAAACCCCTTTTGTCATACGCACATCCCCTGCACCACAAAAACCATTCGTCGTTCGCATATCCCCTTCCGTCACAACAGAGACCACACCATCAGGAACCTGACCCACTCCCTTCGTGATCTGAGTGCCAAAACATCCTGACATGCAACCCTCTATAGTTCCCTCACAACCCTTGCAAGAGCACCTTGCTAATAGGCTAATAAGAGAGAACTTAGAAAAAGAACATCATGAGCGCAAATTAGAACCATC
This sequence comes from Gnetum montanum, assembly GCA_015680685.1. Lineage (NCBI taxonomy): Eukaryota > Viridiplantae > Streptophyta > Gnetopsida > Gnetales > Gnetaceae > Gnetum > Gnetum montanum. The sequence continues at coordinate 19,808 of MNCI01022017.1, forward strand.
AAAACCCATACCGCTAAATGCCATTCCTATGGTCCCATCCATCGGTGAGCCTAGCACAAGTTATCGAAACACGGATACTAGCACAAGTTGTGTCCCAAACCCAACATCCCCAGTCACTAACATAAGAATTCCTCCACAAGAGATAGGCATGCTGGGTCAAATGGACCAAATCTCCACAAACAAAAACGTCCCAAGTGGTAAGGATCTAGTGAGTGCATTGACCCAAGTCACACAGGCTTTGAAATAAAAGAACATCTCTTTAAGCCTATACAATCTAGTAATGATCTCACTGTTACATTGGGAAGCTCTCGTGTGCATGCTGACTTCGATTCCTATTAGTGAGGACCTTCCCATAGATGAGCCGTTCATTTATGCAGTACTGTCTCCAAAACCTCAAGAATTGAGGCCCACATCCCTGGAATTTTACACCAACGATATTAAGTGAGATGAGAAATTTGGAGAGGTTACTATGGCCCCTATGTTCATAACAATACAGGTCAACCACTTTAAGATACATAGGGTACATGTCGATGACGGAGCAGCAACAAATGTAGTATCCTTTCCTGTCATCGAAAACCTAGATCTTACAGAGCAAATACGGCCCACAAAAACTTCCTTTTTAAAATCCTTCAGTCATTCCCATGTCATGATAGAAGGCATGGTTACCTTGGATTTCATAACAGGGGACTAGTTCCCCACTTGGGCTAAATTCATAGTGGTTGATGAAATGCTAGGGTTCAATTTGATTCTAGGACGATCCTAATTAGCTCAACTTAGAACCGTATCCTCACTAATCCATCAAGAAATCCACCTACCTTATGAGGGCAGTGAAATCATCATACATAGGGATATGACAACATCACTTATCTCCTCACACTTAGGAATGGATCAAGGGTCAGAGGTTAAGTTCTCTGAGCCTAAACAAGAAACCATGAGCACATTTCAAGACACGAACCAACAATTAACCCATGATCCTGCTAGAGCTAAGGAAGCATTGGACATCATAGACATAGGAGCCATTCCTGCTGACATGGCTTGGTCAGAGTTACCTTTTGACATCTCCAGTGAAGGGAAAGGGAAGTATAAGATCGTACCTACATGCCCCACCCCTCATATCAAGCTATGAAGAGTAAAAATGCAACTCAATAACTAGGGAGAAACTATCAAGTGTTTGGAATGACGTTAAACTACCAACCATCTGGTACGATGTTAAACTACCAGTGAACATCTACAATGACGTTAAACCAGCCATGGTCAGAAATGGCCAGTCCCTTTTGGGTTTCCTAAAAATATTATCGCTTTTGGCCCACTATGGCCTGAAATTAGTAATTCCTCTTTCTTTTTCAACATAGATGCAACAGTTCACCATGACTTTAAACTGATGTGCATGGTCCAAAATGGCCTTAAACTAGAGTTCAATATGTTGTAAGTTTACAAGCATTCGCTACATTATGTCAAATCATCGTTTACATGTTACAAGTTGCAATTTCGATTCATGCATTCTCGTTACTTTTCTTTTACAAATATTTGCTTTACGTTTTGCTCTACATTTTGGAATATCATTTTACATTCAGCTACTCGCATATGTTCATGATATACTTGAAGAAAATAAGAAAAAAAATAAAAAAAAGAAAAAAAGAAAAAAGAAATATATTGAATGTCAACATGGCAGTAGAATGCCACCACTTTATGCCACAATTAAATCCATGTCATTACATCCGTCCTCATACATTCCCATTAGGCATTTGAAAATCCAAAAAATTTAATAGCTAAAACCAAACTAATAGTTAAGCTCATGCATCAGTACTAGGAGGGGGCTGGCCCCCAAAATCCTCCACATCATCCACTCTCGCTCCATTGGGGCCAGCTCCATCATTAACATGTTCCTATAATAGAACAAAAAACAATAAAATAGGTAAGAGTAATAAAGCAACTCATGAATACAAAACCTAGAAAAATAGTATCACTAATAATGAGAACAATAAAACGATACAAAAGTAAGCACCGTAATAAAACACTCATAGGCTAAGAGGGCCTTAGACTAGCCTCCAAGCGTTGCAAAATCTCCTCCTCGGGCACATTTGCCCAATCCTCATCTAGGCCAAGGTCAATGCCAGCCAAGGTTTTACCCTTGTCCACTGAGGTCCAAGTAGGACACTCAAGAAAGAACATACCTGTCGAAGCCTCCCCAAAGGTGGTGGTAATGGTTCTCTCAGGAGATCCATCCACCTTAGTGCACTTGGCAAACCTATCATAAGCAGGCTGCAAGCCTAGTCCATTGATGAACATTTCCTTCTGGCGGTGTTCAACTAACTCATCCTTTAACCACCTCTTGTACTGGTGCTTATGGTCCTTTTGGTCTTGACCTCATTTACATACCTTAGCAGAAAAGGATTTCCAATTGTGACATTTCTTGTTTAGCAAATCTATCTATGCCCTTTGCTCGGCTAAATCCCATGTCACCTGAACTTTGCTATTCAAAACTATCCAGTAACGTGCATAGGTGATCTCAGATGTGTGCCAAGTACTATCACTAGACAGCCTAGCAGCAGCAAAGTCATAATGAGATTAAAGATCTCTCTTTTCTTCTCTCTCCTTCACCAATGTTTCCTTCAACAAGTGTACCTCATCCTAGAGGTACTCGATTAAGCGCCTACAAGTCCAAAGTGACTTAGCATTTTTTACAATGTAACCCAAAACTACATCGTAAACCTTCCTAGGGACTTGTTAAATGTTCCTTAGCAATTTAGGGAGGTCATCAATATGAGTAGCCTCAGAAGGATCCCATTGAAGCTTGGTGCTTGCAAGTGTAAGTACCACACACATCAATCAACTATGGTTAAAAGAAATGAACATAAAGAAGCACAATAAACCTAGATACTTAGCATGACATGTAATATACACATACCTAGTTCTAGATGAGCTTGTTGCAGGCGAGTGACTACATCGTTAACGATGCCCATGAAAAAGTCCATTTTACTAGGCATCTCAAGCCATGGCCTTAGCTGGTCAGTAGATGTGGGACAAGCATGGGAGATCACCTCAATTGGGGCCTATGACCCTAACACCTCTACTCCAGATGTATGTGCCTCAGAGACCTCAACATCTATTTCTGGTGCTAGGGGTAATTAGAATAATCAAAAACAATTGTGGATCAAGCTAAAGGAATGTACCAAAAAACCCTTTGCTGGTCAACTTGGGTGGATCACCAAGTTGCAAGGTCCCATCGAAGAAACCGTCGAAGACGCCCCTCTCGTCATTTGAATGCTTAAGTGTATCCAAAGCCTCAGCAAGCTTTGTTTCCATGATTCTTATTACTTCCTCCTATCATGAGACAAGGAGATCCTCGATCACTTCTTCCCTTTCATTTTCTTCCTACTCTTGTCTAGCAACAGCCACCTTAGGTTCAATCATTGGGGCCAAGATTTCCCTCTCCTTCTCGGGGCTTTCCTCTGATAACACCAGTATTCTAGCATTAGTATGACATAGTGTATACATACATTCAACAAACATATAAATTAAAATACCATAAAAAATAAAAATTATGTAATAATATAGTAAAATACATACCCTCTTGTGGCAACACAAAACAGATCCTCTTCGCTCTTGGTGGTCTCACCTCTGGGGCAGGCTCCCTTGGGCATTCAACTCTCTTCACCTTTACCTTCGATCTCTTGATAGTCTCACGAATCAGATGTTCAGCCCCTTTAATAGATGTGTGCAGTCTAGGCGATTCCAATCCCAAGCTATCATAGGAATGATGGGAATGACTAGCTGCACCACCAGTAGTAACAGACACTGATTTTTCAATATCTTTAAGTGGGTCTTGAGATCTAGTGGTGTCAAACAAATGGTGAACCCAAGGATGAGATAGTTGTGAATGGTCGCTCAATACATAACGGTTATCTCCATAAACTACTAAAAACTCAGTAAACCTATGAAGATAACCCACGAAGAAATCAAAAGTGAAATGGGACTTGCCATTAATGTTTGAGTGTAATCTAACAATATCCCCACAAAAGCCAGACCCAAGAAATTATGCCCAATTATAATGCATCCCCGTCTCAAGGACCGCATGTATGATACATGCAGACTCGATCCCAAGGTTTCTCCCTTGAGAAAGAGATTTAGGAAATGCCTGTGCCCGAAAGAGGGGGTACAAGAAGTTCACCTCCATTTCCTTGGTATCATTTTGCATGGCAAAATCTTTGGGACCCCAAGACATGCCTAACTACTCTTCAAGCTTCTTTATGACCTGGATTTCCTTAGTTACTTTCTCTATGGCAACCCAAGCACCATCCATGGGCACACCAAAGAGATCAGAAAGGAACTCAACAGTCAAGTGGAAAGACACCTTGACTCCTTGAACCCATGTAGTAAAATGAGAAACATCATCGCTAAAGGAATCAACAATGATAATCATCTTAGTTTCCGGAACATTAGGATTCAAAGCAGTGAACAAGTCCATCAAACCTACTCGGGTAAGGTAGCTGATGATCAACTCAGAAGCCTTCATCTGCAACCATTGTTGTGACTGTTCTATCTCCCCATATTTCATAAAAAGAGTGGCCTCAGTATGCCCTATTATAATGGTAACTTCATTAGAGGAGACGACTACTGTAAAGAGAAACATAGAGTGAAAGGTTAAAAGCATAGTAGACGATGATGTAAGAGAGAGGAAATGGAGTCTAGAGTGTGATCATTTACAATTAGTAAATGGGGTAGGCGGATTAGGTGCTAGATCAAACCCCTGAGAAAGAGTCAGCCCATTCGAGGACCAATCCTCATGCAACCAACTACGAAATTGGTAGTGCTCAAAAGCCCTTGAGAATTGCCTATGGTAGTCAATAATGGCAGCTCTTGTTTGGTCTAGTACTATAGCACAAAGGGTGGGGCCCACCATGAATGTCTTCAATGCTGTGTGTGTTAAGGCAAGCCCACCATCATCATCATGCATCCCATGCTCATCAAAATGGGGCTTGCATAGGAGAACAACATTTACGCTTAGATAAGAACATAATTTTAAGAGAATCAGGAAATTAAAGCAAAGCACAAAAGAACATACTTTTCCACCCTATACATTGTCCCTGGTGGGTTTTGGAATAGCATGTGAACATGGAAAGCTAGAAAAAGTGTGTTGCCACTATTATAATGGCTACAAGTAGGTAGTTCCCATACATGAGTTAAGGGTCGAGTAGACCTAGGACCCTCAGGAGGACCTCCCTCAACTATAAAAAGTCCCTCATCTATGTCAGTAATGAAGGCAAGCATGTCTTGTGTAGATCCAGGGAACATTGTTTCAATGATATCACGAGCCAACTGCTCACTTAAATGAGACCATATAACTACGCTGAAACTTTGCAAGATGAATGAAAAAAATGAACCAACACCAGGATGGAACCATATCACATGAGGCCCAATACGCATGTCATAGGGAGGTATGTTCGGTCCAAAGAGGCCAAACCAAGCAAGTACACCAATGAGCTCAACCATAAGAAGGGAGGGTTTAGGCCCCTTGCATATAGCCAAAACCTTAGGTAAGTAAAGAGTCCAAGTGCTCAAAATAATATGAAATCACATAAACTAAAATACACATAAATAATATTTAATACATAGCATCACCCCATGAGACAAGGACATCAATATATATTTGATGTATTTAACACTTGCTGGGGGTACATTAAAATTTTTCACAAAACAGTTTATTGCAAGCAATATAAATTCAAAACGTAAGTATACAGACACTGGTTCACCTCACAGTAGACACTGAACTTAGCAAGAATTGGAATCGCCATTGCATATATATAGGGCAAATAAGAAAAAACTGTGAAAACAAAAAGAAAAGAAACCCCAACAAAGGGAAACACCACCCATGGGAAGCCCATCCCAAGGCTAAAGACACCTATGTTACCCATGCCCTACGTGCTAACGCTACGTGTGCCTAGCACTAATGCTGAGCTTATTCTTAGCACTAACGCTACACTATCCTGGGCAATCATGATAAGCTAACTCATGTGGCTTGCCTTGTAACTCACGTTGGGATTTTTCCTAGGAATGCACACTGGGGCTTGTTCCTGCAGCTCACACTGACTTGGAACTCACGTTTCCCTAGCACTCATGCTATCCTAGCACTCACACTGCCCAGGAAACTAACCCTGCCTTGTAACTCACGCTGGGGTTTTCCCCAGGAATGCACGTTGGGGCCTGTTCTTGCAACTCACAATGTCCTGGCACTCATGTTACCCAGGAAACTAACCATGCCTTGTAACTCAAGCTAGGATTTTCCCCAGGAACGCACGCTAGGGCCTATTCCTATAGCTCACGCCATCCTGGAACTCATGCTGCCCTAGCACCAACGCTATCCTGGCACTCACATTGCCCAGGAAACTAACCCTGCCTTGTAACTCACGTTGGGTTTTTCGCTAGGAACACACATTGGGGCCTATTCCTGTAGCTCACACTACCCTGGCACTCACACTGCACTCACCCCAATATGCAAAATGAAAACAAAAAAAAATCTACCTCACCCTAATCCGACCTTGCATGCCTGAAAGACAACAACCAAAAAATATAGCAAACCAAAAACCCCAGTACAAGTCCCAATGCCTTAAAATGCAGTGGAGAAACCCAAAATCATGCTAAAAATATAGCAAAAAATGACGGCCATTAGAGACCACACTGCCCTAGCTAACGCTGTGCACAAAATACTGGAGAGAAATAAGAAGAAACGGACCTGCGTAGAGCTCCATCCCATGCTAGAATTCTGGTTTGAGGGAGATGTTGAAGTAGCTCTTCACTCTCCTCCACAAACACCATATTTGCTTGCCTCTTCTGTTTGCCTTAGCTTACTTTCCCCTTGCCCTTCATCGCTAGTCCTGCAACTCACGCTGCAACTCACGCCAATGCTCACGCTACACACCCTAGCTTGCTCACACTGCAATCCAACGCCCAAGAACTCACGCTAGTACAAATGATGCCCTTGTACCTCAAAACCCCTTATCAACCCCATGTTCACTCTCAATTTAATTTATTTTATTTTTACCTTTATTTTTATTTATTTAATTTAGCATGTTTCATGTTTAAAGTTTGTTTTCATGTTATTACTTATGTCATCTTTGTTTCATACAGGATATTCCTCTTTTTTTTATTCTTGTGGGATAAGGCCAAAATATTAGAGATAGCAAAAAAATAAAAAGGGAGGGGAGAAAAGTTAAAATCAACACAAGATGATAAAAATATATATAAATATATAAAAATACATAATGAAATGCATAAAAATACATAAGACTTTAAAATCCCATAAACTTATTGTTTGCACAAAATATAGAAATTAATAATGCTCCATACACTCATCCATAACACAAAATGACATGAATATTACTGGCTCAATACGGCCTAAAACTGCCATGTGGTCCAGGTATGATACTAAACTACCACTACGTTCCACAATTTCGTTAGTATATAGATTAATTACCCGATGCCCATTTACATTTAACAACTCCTTCATCAAGTAAATCTCACTTACTTTACTTCTGGTTTAAATTGGCAGGAGCGAGCACATGGCCACCAAGAATATCTTTTCAACATTGTCTCTCAGTGGACCACACAGAAAAGTAAAAAGGACAATTAATCTAGAATCCTTGGATCTGGACCCATCCGCTTATACTAATTTAATAGCCTCCACTTAGGAAACATCAGACTGGCCTAAAAATGTGGCTAGGACTTTAGATCTAGAGGTGGATAATATCACTAAAGATCCTCTTATTGAAGTCCCCATTACTACATCCAATGGTGAAACTAGAACATTGAAATTAAGTGCCCTACTAAACTCACAACTTGTCAGTGACATCACTCAAGTGATGAAAGATAATATAAAAATATTTGCATGGTCATACATCGACATGCCAGGCCTAGACCCTCGAATCATCCAGCACAACATTATTCTTGATGCAAAGGTCAAATTGGTGAAGCAAAAGGTATGAAAAGTTAGACCTGAGGTGGCGTTAGCAGTCCGTGAGGAAATCGCAAAACTCTACTAAGCCAATTTTAATAAAGCTGTTGACTATTCTGATTGGGTATCAAACATTGTTGTAGTCCCTAAGAAGAATGGTAGTATATGCATCTGCATTGACTTCCGTGATCTTAACACAACCACTATAAAGGATGACTTCCTGCTACCTAGTATCGATCAACTTATTGACACAATTGCTAGGCATGCATTGTTATCCTTTATGGATGAATTTTCAGGATACAACCAAATAAGAATGAACCCCAAACATCAACTCAACACAACCTTCATGACACCTTGGGGCACATTCTACTATATGATGATGCCATTTGGTTTTAAAAATGCAGGCACTACATATCAACGAGAAATGACATATATATTTAGTGATTACATGCTCAATTTGCTCAATGATTACATTGATGACATTGTGGTTAAATCTAAAACAACCAAACAACATTCAAGAGATCTAGATTTAGTGCTTAAATTTTTTCTCAAACATGATCTCAAACTCAATCCAAAGAAGTGTGTCTTTGGTGTTAAAACAGGAAAAATGCTCAGCTTCGTAGTCTCTGAAATAGGGATACGAGTAGATCCCGACAAGGTTAAGGCAATAGTTAACATGCAACCACCAAAAAACCTTACTGAACTGCGTGGTCTACAAGGTAGGCTATAATTCATTAGACGCTTTATCGCAAAACTGATGGATAAGTTGAGTCCTATGCAACACCTTCTACAAAAGAATGTGCATTTCCAATGGACTCAACAGTGCTAGGAAGCATTTGAGAAAATAAAGCAAGAGCTGGCCCAGCTGCCAATAGTTTATCCCCCATAGAGTGATAAACCTTTCTACATCTACCTTGAAACCTCTGATTCTTCCATTGCATCGATGCTTTGACAAAAATGTAAAGATGAAATCAAGATCCCCTTTTATTAGTTAAGCCATGCTCTAATTGCCTATGAACAATGATACAATGATGTGGAGAAATTATGCCTTTCCCTCATCTTCTCCTTGAAGAAATGGTGGCATTATCTCTTCCGTAATCAAGTCTACATCATTTGCAATAATAATGTGCTTCATGCCATCAATAAAAACATCTACGAGTCAAGTAGGATAGCTATATGGACAACAATGATCATAGAGTTTGACCTACACTATATCGCTTAATCTTCCACAAAAGGCCAAGTAGTAGTCACACAATTGATTGTCTTGCCAACACATGATCAAGCAACGATTAACCCTAAATTCCTCGACGAGAATGTTAATGGTATAGAAACTGTACCCGATAACAACGAGGCAACCCTTTATTTCGATGGAGCTTCAACTTCCTGAGGAGGAAGTGTTGCAGTCATTTTAACATATCCCTCCAGAGAAATTTGACCCTTAAACCGATTAACCTTTCCTTGTGCCAACAACATGGTGGAATATGAAGGTCTTCTTAGAGGTCTTCTCATAGCATTAACTTCGGGGATTGCATGTCTCAAAGTTCGAGGTGATTCACAGCTAGTCATTAATTAAGTCATAGAGGTTTATGCATGTAAGGCTCTCCATTTGAAACCATAATGTGACTTGACCAAACATCTACTAAAAAAATTAGTAGACGTAGATGTACAACATGTCCCCAGAAGTGAAAACACCGTTGCTGATGCACTTGCTCGACTAGCCCTAAATATGACACCTGAAATGTTCCATGCATTACCTAGTTTTATAAAAAATTATGTCAAACCTATAATTGACACTCTCGCTGGAGTGCCCATAGCATCCGTTAGCACAACACATGTAATAGAATGGTACGATGACATAAAAGAGTACCTTCTACAAGGTGAACCTCCACAACATTTGACAAACGCTCAAAAGGACATAGTGCAAAAACACTCTTGGCAATATGCATTAATAGGAGACACATTGTGTTGCAAATACTATGAATGCATTTTGTTGATCTACGTTAGTAGCATTGATGGTCAAACAATTGTAGAACAAGTTGACAAAGAACTTTGTGGAGGGCACATAGCACCCAAAGCAATGGCAATGAAGATTAGGTGCTTGGGCTACTACTGGCCACACATGGAGTATGATTGCTTCTCCAAGGTTAGCACATGTAACATTTGCCAAAGGCATAGTAACCTAATACATGTTCCGCCTAACAAATTGCACACAACACAAATCACATGGCCATTCCAAAGATGGGGATTAGACATCATTGGATCGATAACGCCAAAATATTCTGTAGGACAGAGCTTCATTATCACTACTAATGAATACTTCACAAAGTGGGTGGAAACTATTCCTCTTAGGAAGACCACTTCTAAGCACGTTTTCACTTTCATACTAGAAAAAATTGTGACCTATTTTGGTATTCCAATGACCATCGTTACCAAAAATGGACCACAGTTTAGCAGTGCAAATACTAAAATTTTCTGTGAAAGCTTGGATATTAAACACGCATTCTTGTCACCTTACTATCCATAGACAAATGTTCAAGTGGAAGCTACAAACAAAACTATCATCATGGTGCTCAAAAAGATGCTAAATTAGAGTAAGAGGCAATGGCACAAATAGTTAGTCTAGGCATTATGGGCATACAAACGAGACATCGAACATCTACAGGTAAAACTCCATATAGTCTTGTATATGGATCTGAAGCTATTTTACCTTTGGAGTTATAGGTTTCCTCATTGCAAATAGCTCTCTCAAGCCTCCTTGATGAGAGAAAAAATAATGAATTACACATTGTTGACCTCGACTTAGTGGAGGAAGAATGGGTATGAATGCTTGATAAGATCGAGTGGTACCAAAAACAACAACAGAAACAACACCAACATAATCTACATAAGCACCTGATTAAGGAAGGAGACCTAGTTCTTAAGGCCGTCTGTGAACACTCAGATAAATTCTCAGCCAATTGGGAGGGGCCTTACTTAGTTAACAAGGCGTACAATAATAGAGCATTCAAACTTGCTGACATGGACAAGAATGAGTTTGCTAATCCCAAAAATCACCTGTACCTGAAATGGTACTATGTCTGATGAACTTGAGGTATGTAATGGTCCTGGCATCATGACCTAAAACTGATACCATAAAATGCTCTTGGGGCTATGACTTGAAACTAGCATCATAGAGTGTCCTGGCGTCATGACAGTAAACTAATACCATAGAAATCCATCCGGTATGACACTAAACTGCCACATTTGTCCACCATGACATAAAACTAGCATGTAGAGTCCACTAAGACTATAGACTAGTTTGCTTCTTCATAGTCTACTACGACTATAAACTAGCAATGCACCATCCACTACAATGCTAAACTGGCATCATCCAAAGGGTTATGATGTAAAACTAACCCGCAACAGTCCACTATGACTATAAACTGGCGGCATCATTGACGACTAGGCAATACTTGAAAAGAGATGTTGCTACAATTGGCTGTACGTGTTCCACAAAGACTTGCTGCATAATTTGTCTCATGGACCTTGATGAAGCTGATGTTGTTCATGATTCTGTCTGCTTTGAAATTGCACATGGATGACATGCCTAAGGCATACGATCATAGATGCACTTCATCATGACTACAAGGCATCACATTCTTCCTGACACACATAACTAGGTTTATCAATCAGTTCATAAGTACATTCCCGACTCCTGATACATTCCCTATTTCCTATCATGTTCCCCTTATCCTATTCTACTCATCCTAAAGCTCTTGATACACTGTTACACACTATGATTCTTTGAGTAGTTGCAACGCAAAGCACAGTATATGGTGCATGATACAAATGCACGCGCATGAGCAAGATCATAGTGCTGAAAGAAATCTCTCTCAAAAATTCCAAAAAAAATAGAAAGAACCAAAATATCAAAGAGAAAAATGCACAGAAAAGATCTTCATGACCCCATTGACATCATAGATCAAAGACCATTGGCTCTTACCATACAAGCCCCAGGTGGGAAGGCAATTGTCTTGAAAAAAAATAGTTACACTCATGTCTCAAATGATCATGTTGCACATCATCATGTGGCTTTGGCTATTTACAATGGGCTCCTGTAAACACTCTACAAGAGTACCGTTTCTCCAAAGAATGCACCTCCTATGCTTTGGTTCCGAGTCTGCTAAACACTGGCTACTGACAAGGACTAAAACATGACTTGTTCACATGAGAGCATTCCTCTCCCACAATTCCAACAGCAATTATAATCCTTGATCAACTCCTGATTCCCCCCGGTTACAATCAATCCCCTTGCATCTTGAACTGCATTTTCCCAAACCCATGTACTTTTGAAAATGATGCGATGATGTCCAGCCAGGGGTCGATGGAAAATGCTTGGTACTTGGTTGGTCGTGGTGTTTTGTACTTCTTTGTTGACACCTCTCAGGTGGATTCCTCCAGACGTCAACAAAGAGGGACCAATGAAATGCCACTAATTTTAGCCTAACACTTCGAAACCAAAACAACTCAGAGCCTTTTAATTTTTGGATGGCAAAAATTTAACTAAGGCATGGAACTCACGCTGGGCTTGTCAAGCTAGGCTTACCCTTAGCGTGAGCAACTCCAACAACTTCAAGATGAAGTCAAATATGGTTCAATCAGAGGGTGCAAGTCATCTTCATAGGGTCACTATTGTCCACTTAAATTTTTAGCATTCAGGAGTACAACTTTCAGCATTCAGCATTTTAGGCCAGATTGCACAAATTTTCCCAGGTCACGCTAAGGTCACATTAAGGTCACGCTAGTAGTGTGAGTACAATGTGAGCAACTACAAGAGCCTTAAAACCAAGTCAAAATAGTCTAACTTTGAAGGTGAAAGTCATCCTCAATGTTCATTAATGACTACTTCAAGTCTCAGCCTCTAGAATCCTAGACTTCAGGTCCAAAATCACAAAATTTTGTCACTCACACTGAGGCCACACTGAGGTCACGCTAACAGCATGAGTCCAGTGTGAGCTACCAAAAGTGGCTCAAATCAAGACACACTCAAGCTTAGTTTTCAACATCCAGTTCACTCTCAGGGTCAACCACAGTTAGGTAATCATTGCACTTAAAGAACAGGGTTCAAAGATCAAAAATTGGTGTGAAATGCATCATTTTCATCTCACTCACGTTGAGGTCATGCTGAGCTCATGCCTAATCAAAAGCACGCCAAATACACATTGAGGACACACCAAGACAAAATCAACTCACGCTGGAAGCTTGTGTGAGATAGAAGTACCTCAAATAGCCACAGGACCACTCACATCAGTAGCCTGCAATAGTCAATCCATCGATCAAGGAGTTCCAAGTGAGTCAAAGTTAATTTCTCTTGTTGTAAACTATCATTTTTGTTGTAAATTTTCATCATTTGTGAGTGTGTCAAGCTCTTACGCTCCAAATTATATCTGCTTCCATGGGCGTAAGTTAGCTTGCATAAGCCAACACACATTGTAAGATACAGTGCATCCGGTCAAGAACATAGCCTACCTACACACGTCCAATTCACACATAGCTGTCCATCAAACATGTGTCACATGATTCATTTTCCTCTCATCTCTCAGTCGTTGATTCCATCCATGAATTTCATGCCCAAGCCTAGCCAAACCTTATAAATACCTCGTCCATTCACATAAACAGGGGTTGGCAATTTTGAAGGTTGACAGCTTAGGGAGCATTGAGTAGCAACTTTGGACACTCGGGCGCACGTGATTCCTAGCATCCAAGCACCTTTGAACACATCACCATGGGGCTTAGTGCTTAACTTGCCATCCACACGCGTAGCTACGCTTTGACCGGTGCACATTCATTCTAAGCAATACAATATAGTTCATTTTTTCCTTCCATTATATTGTTTACTTTGTTTTAAATTCATTTTACGCTTCTGTATATGCAATCACAGTTTTAAGCTTTGTTTACATTTTGTATGTCACCGGTCATGATAACCCCAGTGCAAGCCATAGCTTACGCTCAGGGAAGTCCTTGGTTGATTCACGTGCAAGCCATCCAAGGCACTCTACCTTCCTTTCCTTTTCCATCTTGCCCTCACACGAAGCCAGGGTTAGTTGTGTCTCTCTGACAATCTTTGGGCATTTTTTTTTACCTTCTAGCCTGATGTTGATGATTTTGGTCACACAAATGCTCATAAGAGACATGATAGATATTGTGAGCTCCTAAGGAACCCTACATTGAACCACATGAATACGAGTGTTTCACACACAATCTGGTTGAACTCCGCAGATGGGCTAGTTGTGGTATCTAGATAGTTACTCATAAATCATAGTTCGTTATCTTCCCATCTAGACTAGTATTTGCTTCATCACATATGGTTTAGTTCAGAGTGAGGTGTATGATGTGTTTTCTATCACTATGCTACTCCTAGGGACAATGGAAAATAACTTTTTTTTAAGCTAAGAGGGAAAGGGAGAAGAGAATCTAAGCTAGCCTAACTACGATGAGCATCTATCCTTAACCATCTATACACATCTCAGACCTCATGTACTACCACTGGGATTACCAAGTGCATGTCCTAGGTACACTACTAGGATACCAAATAGTGACACTTAAATGCTCATGACTAAGTCGTACTCATTCCATGTTTAATAACAAGGGTAGGAGAGGAAGGTAGAGAGATATTAAGTAAGAAAGCAATAAATAATAGTTAAACTAAGTGAATGCTGCAATGATAAAGTAATCTCAATCTTTATTGCAGGTCATGTGCATGTCCAAGTACATCACACTCGAATAAAGGTTCCGTACAATTACAATCATCACACTACGGGCATGCACTAAGGAAAGGGTTGAGAAGAAAAACTAACAAAAAATCCTACCCTAACACTAACTTCCTACCTACTGACTAAAAACTAACTAAATCCTTAACTCCTTACACCTACATGTGTATTTATAGGCCCATAAAGGAGTCATGATATTGTGTATCCGATATCGCTTCTTAGGTTGTGATATTGCATACCCGATATCGTGGGTCTGATATCAAAGCCAACTAAATCACATTTCATCAATGGTCATCACACCCTGCAATGCACAGTAGGATTTAGGGTGAGGTAGGGTACAAGCATGAGTGTAGGGGGTGCAAGGCATGGTAGGTGCAACAAGCATGGTGCCCAATGCCACAGCAGCATATTGCAAGCAAGGCATAGTGGGAGTAGCGATGTGTAGAGGGTGGTGGGGTAGTGCACAACACCATGAAAAGGCACGATGTATGGAGAGCATTAGGGAAGTGGCCAAAAAATCATTACCTACAAGCCATAGCTAGGACTATGGTCCCCATGCCTTGGAGGTGCAATTGATGTCTACTCTGAATGTCTTTTGGGGTAGTCACAGTGCCCACAATTAGAAAAATTTCACCTCATTTTTGGACTATGGTCTCTATGGAGATAGCCCAAAGTTAGAATTTTTTCAAAAGTTTTGGACTACACTCTCCACTACAATAGTCCAAAGTTAGGAAAAATTTTGGAATTTTCAGACCACACTCTCTATTGAGGCAATCCGAAGTTAGAAAAAAAATTTGCAAAAATTATGTAAATCACACATAATGTTAAACTTATGAAATGTAATAATGCTAATTATGCAAATTACAAAAATGCTAAACCTATGAAAACTTGCTAATGCTAAACCTATGAAACCTGTGAAACAAAATGCTAATCCTATGCAAATGTGTTGTACCCCAGTGAGTACCAAGAATGTCAAATAAGTTGGATGATGTCCTATACCCACGGGGCCCTAGAGGGTGTTGCCATAATCAAAAATTTTTACCAATCCATGTTATATTATGTTAACTTTTCTAAACTTAATTTAATAATTTTATCTCAAAATTTGTATTTATGTATGCATACTAACACTTTGTTCATTGCTTGGTGGTTGCAGGGTGTTACTAAAGCCTATCTTGGTCATCATGGAGCTCAGGGACATCTTGTGCTACATGAGCGAGCCTATTCCTAACATGCCTACACCAAATATGCAAGTGGGTGTTTAGGTGGTGTGGTTCTAACCAAGGGCTCATGAGTTCTTAGAGTACCTGTTACAGCAGTTTAGTATGATCATGTGGTCACACTTAGCAATGGAGGTTACTAGTGCCATCATCGAGATGTTGCTACCCGTGGCTAACCAGGATATCTTGAGGTTCATCACAAATGAGCCTACTACTAGTAGCGATAGGACAAGTGATTTAGGTTGAGGCCCTAGGAATCCTCGATGCCTATCCAAGATATGGCACATGATAGGGTTTAGTTTCTATAGCAAGAGAAACACCCTCTTTGTCACGTTGCAAGTGCACACCCTATTCCAAAATCCACCTGGAACTATCTATTATGCTAGAGGGTAAGTGCTCTTATGGCTTTCATAGTTTGTTTCTTGTTACTTGTATATGCTATCTTGCTAATGGCTCATGCTTAATGCTAGATTCAGGGTTGATGAGGAGGGCCTACATAATGAGGCATATGCTTTACCCTTAACTTGCACCACCTTGGAGGTGTTCTCTTCTAGCTCGAACATTTGAGAAGTTGTGCTTGAGCAGGTGGGGTCTGATGTGGAGGTCTATCCCACCTACTACCCAAAGGCATACAAGCAGTGAAAAACCAAAAATTGGTAGAATAAGAAGTGGGTTGTCTATGTGATTAACATTGAGGAGATGCTTGCAGCACCACTCCCATCTCATACCCCATTTATGTCACATGTGCATATAAGTTTTAAGTCATGTACTTGCTCATGTGTGCTTGTCAGTTTACCTTTTTCATGATGCTAACATTTTTTTCCTTTGTTGCAGTAGTAGTTGCTTTAGGCCAAGTGACAGTAGTCACCACAGGCCAAATAGAGGCCACCCTCATCATGAAATATGATGATGTGAAGGGTGCATAGCATTGGCTATGCCACAAGTCCTCAAAGGCATTGATAGCTAGGATCACCTATGTAGTGTTGATGAACCTCTTTTTGGCCCTTATCCTGAGTATTTTGATGGTTGAAATGATCACCATCATTGACTCCTTCAGCAGTGACATCAGGCAATTCATCACCCAAGTGTGCAGTGTGAGGGTAGTGCTTGATCTCAATGAGGCCTTATTTGCCAACGTCTTTGGCCTCCTCACCGATGGCCCATTGATTGTTGATAAGGCCAATAGGAAGGTGGACTACAAAGGGGATATTGAGGATTTTTTGGGGGCCACTTGATCTCACAAGGGCATGCCAATTAAGGATCTACTTGTGCTTAAGGTATGAAATCTCTACCCTCTTTTTTGCACACATGCCTTTTCTTAGTTGCTCTTCCAAGAAAAGATCCTTGGGGTGGAGTAGGCATGAGTGATGAAAGAGGTGCTACTAGAGGGCATAAGGTTTAGTTGGGCTACCTACATTGCTACCAGCTTACATGCAAAGATCTCTAGGCTATGGTTTAACATCTAGGAGAGATCCCATGTTCACTTTACATTCTTTGTAGGGTACCTATGAAGGTTTGTAGAGCTTCTAGTCATATGTGATGGTGGACATTAGGTGGTGTAGGACCATGAGCAGCTATCCAAACCATGGATCAAGCACCCTTTTATGACCACATGGGCACAAGACCCCCTAGAGGATATCAATGAGTCATTATCTATAATGACTGAAGGTCCCATGGGGTGGTCACATTATTCATGAGATAGCATAGGTGAGGGTCCTCCAATTGGCGCCAGGAACATGAACAAGGTAGATTGTTATATTGCATAGATGGTGGGACCATCTAAGGCAAATATTAAGAGGCCATGTTCCATGGAGAAGCCCACCCTCGAGGTTGAAAGACTAAGCAACAAGAAGATCTATATCAAGTTCCAAAGATTGCACATAGAAGTGGCAAATTAGAATGCATAACTTGTTAGATGCATTTATTGTATTAATGTTTATTTATATTTTTATGTTTTCATTTATGCTATGCTATTAACTAGTACTAATGTGCTATGTGCATGCATTGATTGCAAAGACCATAGAGAGGACTACAAAAGTAGCAACCGAGGCAACAACAAAAGAAGCACCTCCTTAAGGTGAGGAATGAGAGGTTCATGGAGATGGGTTGTTGGAGGTAACAAAGATCCTCCAGTAGCTAGAGGAGGGGTTGCTCCACCTCAATGGGGGTGACTTTGATTACTTGTTTGATGGTGTAAAACTAGGTGACCCCCTGCACTCACACCTAAGGGTTTGCTAGGTAACTACTTTGTGTTGCCATATATTAGTGCCTTCTGCTCTAGCATCTTTGGTTGTTTGGTTATATGTTGATTACATCATTGTGTTACAGCCTTAGATGTGCCTCCTAGCGGTCCCACTTCTACCTACCACATGGAGTCATGGGTAGACATGTCTGATAAGTTTGCCTTCATGGAGGACATTATGGAGGACATGGTGGACCGTTTGCAACAGGTAGATCCCAAGATTAGTATGTTTACTATGTTACTTTTCTTATGTTGCTTTACTAATTGAATTCTTAGTTTGTGGCTAAAATTAATCTCTTATTTCATGCTCACATGTTGTAAGCTTCGGTGGGATCCAAGTAGGATGGCCAAGGTGGATGCCCTTCTTGACCTCCCTCCTAAGCTGGATTAGGTGTCTCATTGCATGTACGAGATAGTGAGCAAGTGCACACATTCTTATGAAAAGGTGTTATGGATTTGTAGGCACTCAAACAAGCACCTATGGAAATGTGTGCATGAGCTTCAGGAGCGAGTAACCAGGCAAGATATAAAGATTAAAGATCTTCAATCTCAATATGACTTTCTAGCAACTAGGTGACAGGGAGATAGCACCTAGTGGACCTTTGAGATAGAGTATGCTTAATATTAGTTAGCTCTCAGAGGAAAAAATGAGGCCACTTGCAAGATGATAAAGTAGTGGTTGGACATGGACTTTCTCACCTCGAAGACTTAAGACTGGAAGAATTACAACACTAAGGTGAACCAATGGGGGAAGACTCAAAAGAACCACAAACACCAATACAAGCATGAGCGTGATGTGTACCTTCAATGGTATAAGGAGGAGTCTATCAAATGCTACCACCTTGAGATGTTTCTTGAGGTGATTGGCAAGAGGCAGTTTATTACGTTGTTCACATGACATATAGTGGTGAGTGGCTTTCGTGAGTCGCAAATTACCATCCCTTTAGGAGAGGCTTTCTCTGCTACCTTTTTCATGGAGCCACCTACATGAACCACCATGGACAAAGGTAAGACACTTACAGGGATTGACTTTGGCCAGGAGGACTAGATGTAGCTTTTTGAGGCTAAGATCCTTCGATGCTTGGAGGATGTTCTTGAAAAGTTACCTCTAGAAGAGATTGATGTGGGACCCTCTCAGGTTAGCTGTTAACGTTTTGTGCTTTTTCATGTTTTGGGTTAGCTTGGTATTACAAGTTTGCTTACTAACTACTCATTTTTGATGCAGTCATGGCAATAGGTACTAGGAGATGTAGTAAGCCCTAGTGACGTGGTAGGGAAGGAAGGACCTCCACCTCCACCTAGTGCCACTAATTGAGCATGACTTGATGTAGCCCTATTGCTGAGCATTTTTTGCTATGTTTTGTTCTATGTATTTTGCTGCTTATGCTATGTACTGCTATTCATGTGATATCTAATACATGTATTTGCTATATGTGTATTGTGTAATGTGCAAACTTTTTTGTTTTATATTTTTATGTTTATTTGCTATGTGCTTACTATGATTATCATGTGATGAGATAATATTCTAAATATGTGAAGTCTCTGCGATGATGGTGTAACTAGGACATTGCAAGCCTAATGCTAGTTCAAGGCCATTTCGGGTAACAATGATAGTTTTAGGCCATTTTAGAACGTGTATACTGCTAGTTAAAGGTCATTTCAGGCTATAGTGATGATTAAGAGCAGTTGTTTTAGGCAATTCAAGGCCATATATTGCTAATTTTAGGCCTTTTCGAGCCATAGGGAAAGGATCAGTGGTCGTAGTTTAAGGTCATTTCAAGCCATGGGTTGCCAGTTTAGGGCCATGGTGGGCCATGTAGTGCTATTTCTCTTTTTGTGATTTTGGCTTTTCTTATTTTTATGTCTTTTTATGTCTTTCATGCATAAGCTAATGATTGGTAAAGGGTAAACTAAATGAGTGAATGTGTAAACTAAACAAAATGCATAAACAAAGCAAATAAATGTGTAAACAAAGTAAAACAATGCGTAATGTAAATAATATAGCTAAAAGTAAATGTGTAAAAAAACATGAAGTAAGCAAAAGGTGAAATGCATGGCTAAATGTGAAAGCCAAGGGCAAGCAGGCATCTAACATATGTTGGACTAAGGAGATACCTTAGTCATGCAGTTGCTTCCTAACCCAGTGTGGGTTAGGAGGCATGTAGGGCCTAGATGGTACTATGTGGTATTCCCGTTGACCTTCATCTACTATGGCAAAGGGAAATTCTACCCATAAAGCATCCTCTAGGAGGTTTCCAACTTCTTCCACTTATTTAGGTGGGTTTGCCTCATGCATTTTGTCCTCATCCTTTACTACGAACGTGTCATTAGGGAGCTCCACCTCTAACCCTTGCTCTAAGTCCATGTTGTTAATGGCCAAAGGGGATGCATTATCACTATGGATAATGACCTCACCACCATCATATGGAAGGTGGATTTCTTGGTGAATGGGAGAGGATATGGCTCATAATTGGACCAATCATGGCCTACCCAATATTAAGTTGAAACCCAACATTTCCTCTACGATGATGAACTCAATAGTAGTGGGGAATTCTTCCCTTGCCATGAAGGCTATTATGAAGATTTTCCTGATGATGACATGCGACCCATTGAAGGATTTTAGACACATTATCTTTGTAGGTTTGATCAGTTCTACGAGGCCTAGTTTGTCAATGACAATGTATGGGATGACATTTGTTGCCACCTCGTCATCAATGTGCACCCTATGGATTTTGAATTACCTAACACATATTGTGATAAACATGGACACGGTGATGACCTTATCCTTCTTAGGTTCAACCTTAATTACCTTGTTAGGGAATGCTAGGGGTGTTCAGCTCAATTCCCTCAGTGCGGGAGGCAACATCATAGCACAAATGGAATGCTCATTTGCTAGGATATCCTCTATGATAAGAATGGAGGTCAACATCTAGAATAGAGCTTCATGATGGGTAGAGGAGGTCATAATTAGGTCATACAGGCTTAGCGTTATGTTCTTTTGCTTTAGCACTTGCTTGACCTAGGCTAGTGCATCTAGGAAGTCCTTACTAGTGTCTCGGCCATTTTGTTGGCCTTGACCTTTTTCATTCATCATAAAAGATAGATCTCTCATGGAGGAGACTTGGACATGGCTTGTTTGGCTTGTTTGGAGGCCTAAGTACCCAGTTGTGGCTTACTAGTAATGGCCTTTCTAGTTTTTTCAGCCATGGGAACTACAGAAATGGGGATTGGTTTGGGTGGGCCTAACACTCTCTTCTCTTGATGTTGTCTAACCATCTTATCAGTGAGATGCTTATTAGGCCTACTGAGTTGCCACCTAGATGATCTATTGGTGTGGCTAGTAGGAGTGGCCTTTGGATGAGAAGGAACTAACATGTTACCCACCACTAGACATTGAGTAGGTGAGGGGTTAGCATGTCGTGGCATCCTAATGACAAAGGGTGGCTAAACTGTTGTTGGCACAACATGTTGTGAAACCCTAACCATGAAGGGTGTTGTGGGTGCTTGAGGTGGCACTTTAAAAATTAAAGGGAACCTTGAACTTGTGGAGGCTGAGGGGGCCCCTATGTTGCAAAAGGGCACATAGACCATGAATGGTCGTTGTAGTAGGTTTTAGTTATCGTCAATGCTGATAGCATTGATGATGTAACCTACATCATCTACATTTTAAAGAATCCTTGTATACCCTCATGGATTGGTTTTCAGGCCTCACTTGGTTGGTAGCATCAAGTACCAACTCTCCTCTATCAATCATCCATTGTAGATCATCTTACAGGGCCATGTAAAAGTCAGTGTTGTGCCTAGGCAACTAGTGATAGTGACAAAACCTATCCAGCTTAAAATTTTTTGGCACTGGGGGCTCATTCAGGGCTATAGACATAGGGTTCCTCAGGAGCTCACAGTATCTATCATGTCTCTTATGAGCATCTATGTTGACCAAAATCGTCGGCATCAGGCTGGAAGGTAAAAATAAATGCCAAAAGATTACCAGAGAGACACAACTAACCCTGCCTTGGTGTGAGGGCAAGCTAGAAAAGGAAATGAAGGCATAGTGCCTTGGATGGTTTGTACACAAATCAACCAAGGACTTCCCCAAGTGTAAGCTATGGCTTGCACTGGGGTTATCATGACTGGTGATGTATGAAATGTAAACAGAGCTTAAAACTGTGATTGCATATACAAAAACATAAAATTAATTTAAAATAGAGTAAACAATATAATGGAAGAAAAAATGAACTATATTGTATTGCTTAGAATGAATGTGCATCGGTCAAAGTGTAGCTACGCGTGTGGATGGCAAGTCAAGCACTAAGCCCTAAGGTGATGTTTTCAAAGGTGCTTGGATGTTAGGAATCACATGCGCCCGAGCATCCAAAGTTGCTAGTCAGTGCTCCCTGAGCCGTCAACCTTTAAAATTTCCAACCCCTGTTTATGTGAATGGATGAGGTATTTATAAGGTTTGGCTAGGCTCGGGCATGAAATTCATGGATGGAATCAACGACTGAGAGATGAGAGGAAAATGGATCATGTGACACATGTTTGATGGACAATTGTGTGTGAATTGGATGTGTGTAGGTAGGCTACGTTCTTGACCAGATGCACTGTATCTTACAACATGTGTTGGCATATGCAAGCTAACTTACGCCCATGGAAGCATATACAATTTGGAGCATAAGAGCTTGACACGCTCACAAATGAAGAAAATTTATAAGAAAAATGATAGTGTACAACAAGAGAAATTAACTCCAACTCACTTGGAACTCCTTGATCCATGGATTGACTACTGCAGGGTGCTGATGTGAGTGGTCCTATGGCTATTTGAGGCACTTCTGTCTCACACAATCTTCCAACATGAGTTGATTTTATCTTGGCATGTCCTCAATGTGTATTTGGCATGCTTTTGACTGGGCGTGATCAGTACTCATGTTGCCAGCGTGAGCTCAGCATGACCTCAACATGAGTGAGATGAAAATGATGCATTTCACACCAATTTTTGATCTTTGAAGCCTGTTCTTTAAGTGCAATGATTACCTGACTATGGTTAACCCTGAGAGTGAACTGGATGTTGAAAACTAAGCTTGAGTGTGTCTTGATTTGAGCCACTTTTGGTAGCTCACACTGGACTCACACTATTAGCGTGACCTCAGTGTGAGTGACAAAATTTTGTGATTTTGGACCTGAAGTTTGGGATTCTGGAGGCTAGGACTTGAAGTAGTCATTAATGAACCTTGAGGATGACTTTCACCTTCGAAGTTAGACTATTTTGACTTGGTTTTAAGGCTCTTTTAGTTGCTCACATTGTACTCACACTACTAGCGTGACCTCAATGTGACCTTAGCGTGACCTGGGAAAATTTATGCAATCTGGCCTAAAATGCTGAATGCTGAAACTTGTACTCCCGAATGCTGAAAATTTAAGTGGACAATAGTGACCCTATGAAGATGACTTTCACCCTCTGATTGAACCATATTTGACTTCATCTTAAAGTCCTTGGAGTTGCTCATGCTAAGGGTAAGCCTAGCTTGACAAGCCCAGTGTGAGTTCCATGCCTTAGTCAAATTTTTGCCATCCAAAAATCAAAAGGCTCTAAGTTGTTTTGGTTTCGAAGTGTTAGGCTAAAATTAGTGGCATTTCATTGGTCCCTCTTTGTTGACGTCTAGAGGAATCCACCCAAGAGGTGTCAACAAAGAAGTACAAAACACCACGACCAACCAAGTACCAAGCATTGTCCATCGACCCCTGGCTGGACATCATCGCACCATTTTCAAAAGTACATGGGTTTGGGAAAATGCAGTTCAAGATGCAAGGGGATTGATTGTAACCAGGGGGAATCAGGAGTTGATCAAGGGTTATAATTGCTGTTGGAATTGTGGGAGAGGAATGCTCTCATGTGAACAAGTCATGTTTTAGTCCTTATCAGTAGCCAGTGTTTAGCAGACTCGGAACCAAAGCATAGGAGGTGCATTCTTTGGAGAAACGGTACTCTTGTAGAGTGTTTATGGGAGCTCATTGTAAATACCCAAAGCCACATGATTATGTGCAACATGATCATTTGAGACACAAGTGTAACTATTTTTTTTCAAGACAATTGCCTTCCTGCCTGGGGCTTGTATGGGAAGAGCCAATGGTCTTTGGTCTATGATGTCAATGGGATCATGAAGACCTTTTCCATGCATTTTTCTCTTTGATCTTTTGGTTCTCTTTTTTTTTGGAATTTTTGAGAGAGATTTCTTTTAGCATTGTGCTCATGCTCATGTGCGTTCATTTGTATCATGCACTGTGTATTGTACTATGCGTTGCAACTACTCAAAGAATCATAGTGTGCAACAGTGTATCAAGAGCTTTGGGATGAGTAGAATAGGATAAGGGGAACATGATGGGGAATAGGGAATGTATTAAGAGTCAAGAATGTACTTATGAATGGATTGATTAACCCAGTTGTGTGCGTCAAGAAGAATGTGATACCTTGTTATCATGATGAAGTGCATCTATGCTTGAATGCCTTAGGTGTGTCATTCGTGTGCAATTTCAAAGCAGACAGAATCATGAACAGCATCAACTTCATTAAGGTCCATGAAACAGATTATGCAGCAAGTCTTTGTGGAACACATACAACCAATTGTAGCAACATATCTTTTCAAGTATTGCCTGGTCATCAATGATGTCACCAGTTTATAGTCGTAGCAGATTGTTGCGGGTTAGTTTTATGTCATAACCCTTTGGATAGTGCCAGTTTAGCGTCGAAGTGGATGGTGCATTGCTAGTTTATAGTCGTAGCAAACTATGAATAGGTAAATCAATTTATAGTCTTAGTGGACTCTGCATGCTAGTTTTATGTCATGGTCGACAAATGTGGTAGTTTAGTATCATACCGGACGAAGTTCTATGGTATTAGTTTATTGTCGTGATGCCAGGACACTCTATGGTGCTAGTTTCAAGTCATAGCCCCAAGATTGTTCTATGGTATCATTTTTAGGTCGTGATGCCAAGACCGTTACATACCTCAAGTTCATCAGACATAGTACCGTTTCAGGTATAGGTGATTTGTGAGATTAGTGAACTCGTTCTCGTCCATGTCAGCAAGTTTGAATGCTCCATTATTATATGCCTTGGTGACTAAGTAAGGACCTTCCCAGTTGGCTGAGAATTTATATAAGTGTTCATGGATGGCCTTAAGGACTAGGTCTCCTTCCTTAATCAAGCACTTATGCAAATTATGTTGGTGTTGTTTCTGTTGTTGTTTTTGGTACCACTCGATCTTATCAAGAATTCGCACCCATTCTTCCTCCACTGAGTCGAGGTCAACAATGCGTAATTCATTATTTTTTCTCTCATTGAGGAGGCTTGAGAGAGCTATCTGCAATGAGGAAACCTGTAACTCCAAAGGTAAAATAGCTTCACACCCATATACAAGACTATATGGAGTTTTACTTATAGATGTTTGATGTCTCATTTTGTATGCCCATAATGCCTAGACTAACTATTTGTGCCATCGCCTCTTACTCTGATTTAGCATCTTTTTGAGCACCATGATGATAGTTTTGTTTGTAGTTTCCACTTGAACATTTCTCTATGGATAGTAAGGTGCCAAGAATGTGTGTTTAATACCCAAGCTTTCATAGAAACTTTTAGTATCTGCACTACTGAGCTGTGGCCCATTTTTTGTAACGATGGTCATTGGAATACCAAAATAGGTCACGATTTTTTCTAGTATGAAAGTGAAAAAATGCTTAGAAGTGGTCTTCCTAAGAGGAATAGTTTCCACCCACTTTGTGAAGTATTCAGTAGTAGTGATAATGAAGCTATGTCCTGCAGAATATTTTGGCATTATCAATCCAATGATGTCTAATCCCCATCTTTGGAATGGCCATGTGATTTGTGTTGTGTGCAATTCATTAGGCGACACATGTATTAGGTTACTATGCCTTTGGCAAATGTTACATGTCCTGACCTTGGAGAAGCAATCATACTCCATGTGTGGCCAGTAGTAGCCCAAGCGCCTAATCTTCGTTGCCATTGCTTTGGGTGATATGTGCCCTCCACAAAGTCCTTCGTGGACTTGTTCTACAATCGTTTGACCATCAATGCTACGAATGCACATCAACAGAAAGCCTTCATAGCATTTTTGACACAATGTGTCTCCTATTAATGCATATTGCCAAGAGTGTTTTCGCACTACATCCTTTTGAGCGTTTGTCAAATGTTGTGGAGGTTCGCCTTGTAGAAGGTACTCTTTTATATCATCGTACCATTCTATTGCATGTGTTGTGCTAACGAATGCTATAGGCACTTCAGTGAGAGTGTCAATTATAGGTTTGGCATAATTTTTTATAAAACTAGACAACACATGGAACATTTCAGGTGTCATATTTAGGGCTAGTCTAGCAAGTGCATCAGCAATGGTGTTTTTGCTTCTGGGGACATGTTGTACATCTATGTCTACTAATTTTTTCAGCAGATGTTTGGTCAAGTCACAATATGGTTTCAAATGGAGAGCCTTACATGTGTAAACCTCTATGACTTGATTAATGACTAGCTATGAATCACCTCAAACTTTGAGACATGCGATCCCCGAAGTTGATGCTACGAGAAGACCTCTAATAAGACCTTCGTATTCCACCATGTTATTGGTACAAGGAAAGGTTAATTAGTTTAAGGATCAAATTTCTCTGGAGGGATATGTTAAAATGACCGTAGCACTTCCTCCTCAGGAAGTTGAAGCTCCATCGAAATAAAGGGTTGCCTCGTAGTTATCAGGTACATTTTCTATACCATTAACATTCTCTTTGGGGAATTTAGGGTTAATCGTTGCTTCATCATGTGTTGGCGAGAGAATCAATTGGCTGACTACTACTTGGCCTTTTGTGGAAGATTGACCGATATAGTGTAGGTCAAACTCTGCAATCATTGTTATCCATCTAGCTATCCTACTCAACTCATAGATGTTTTTAGTGATGGCATGAAGCACATTATTATTGAAAATGATGTAGACTTGATTACGGAAGAGATAATGCCACCATTTCTTCAAGGAGAAGACGAGGGCAAGGCATAATTTCTCCACATCATTGTATCATTTTTCATAGGCAATTAGAGCATGGCTTAACTAATAAATGGGGATCTTGATTTCATCTTTACATTTTTGTCAAAGCATCGATGCAATGGAAGAATCAGAGGTTTCAAGGTAGATGTAGAAAGGTTTATCACTCTATGGGGGATAAACTATTGGCAGTTGGGCCAACTCTTGCTTTATTTTCTCGAATGCTTCCTAGCACTATTGAGTCCATTGGAAATGCACATTCTTTTGTAGAAGGTGTTGCATAGGACTCAACTTATCCATCAGTTTTGTGATAAAGCGTCTAATGAATTATAGCCTACCTTGCAGACCACACAGTTCAGTAAGGTTTTTTGGTGGTTGCATGTTAACTATTGCCTTAACCTTGTCGGGATCTACTCGTATCCCTATTTCAGAGACTACGAAGCTGAGCATTTTTCCTGTTTTAACACCAAAGACACACTTCTTTGGATTGAGTTTGAGGTCAAGTTTGAGACAACATTTAAGCACTAAATCTAGATCTCTTGCATGTTGTTTGGTTATTTTAGATTTAACCACGATGTCATCAATGTAATCATTGAGCAAATTAAGCATGTAATCACTAAATATATATGTCATTTCTCGTTGATATGTAGTGCCTACATTTTTAAGACCAAATGGCATCATCATATAGTAGAATGTGCCCCAAGGTGTCATGAAGGTTGTCTTGAGTTGATGTTTGGAGTTCATTCTTATCTGGTTGTATCCTAAAAATCCATCCATAAAGGATAAAAATGCATGCCTAGCAATTGTGTCAATAAGTTGATTGATACTAGGTAGCAGGAAGTCATCCTTTATAGTGGTTGTGTTAAGATCACGGAAGTTAATGCAGATGCATATACTACCATTCTTCTTAGGGACTACAACAATGTTTGATACCCAATCAGAATAGTCAACGGCTTTATTAAAATTGGCTTAGTAGAGTTTTGTGATTTCCTCACGGACTGATAACGCCACCTCAGGTCTAACTTTTCATACCTTTTGCTTCACCAATTTGACCTTTGCATCAAGAATAATGTTGTGCTGGATGATTCGAGGGTCTAGGCCTGGCATGTCGATGTATGACCATGCAAATATTTTTATATTATCTTTCATCACTTGAGTGATGTCACTGACAAGTTGTGAGTTTAGTAGGGCACTTAATTTCAATGTTCTAGTTTCACCATTGGATGTAGTAATGGGGACTTCAATAAGAGGATCTTTAGTGATATTATCCACCTCTAGATCTAAAGTCCTAGCCACATTTTTAGGCCAGTCTGATGTTTCCTAAGTGAAGGCTATTAAATTAGTATAAGCGGATGGGTCCAGATCCAAGGATTCTAGATTAATTGTCCTTTTTACTTTTCTATGTGGTCCACTGAGAGACAATGTTGAAAAGATACTCTTGGTGGCCATGTGCTCGCTCCTGCCAATTTAAACCAGGAGCAAAGTAAGTGACATTTACTTGACGAAGGAGTTGTTAAATGTAAACAGGCATCGGGTAATTAATCTATATACTAATGAAATTGCGGAACGTAGCGGTAGTTTAGTATCATACCTAGACCACATGGTAGTTTTAGGTCGTATCGCGCTAGTAATATTCATGTCATTTTGTGTTATGGATGAGTGTATGGAGCATTATTAATTTCTATATTTTGTGCGAACAATAAGTTTATGGGATTTTAAGGTCTTATGGATTTTTATGCATTTCATTATGTATTTTCATATATTTATATATATTTTTATCATCTTGTGTTGATTTTAACTTTTCTCCCCTCCCTTTTTATTTTTTTGCTATCTCTAATATTTTGGCCTTATCCCACAAGAATAAAAAAAAGAGGAATATCCTGTATGAAACAAAGATGACATAAGTAATAACATGAAAACAAACTTTAAACATGAAACATGCTAAATTAAATAAATAAAAATAAAGGTAAAAATAAAATAAATTAAATTGAGAGTGAACATGGGGTTGATAAGGGGTTTTGAGGTACAAGGGCATCATTTGTGCTAGCGTGAGTTCTTGGGTGTTGGATTGCAGCATTAGCAAGCTAGGGTGTGTAGCGTGAGCATTGGCGTGAGTTGCAACATGAGTTGCAGGACCAGCAATGAAGGGCAAGGGGAAATTAAGCTGAGGCAAAGGGAACAGGCAAGCAAATATGGTGTTTGTGGAGGAGAGTGAAGAGCTACTTCAACATCTCCCTCAAACCAGAATTCTAGCATGGGATGGAGCTCTACGCAGGTCCGTTTCTTCTTATTTCTCTCCAGTATTTTGTGCACAGCGTTAGCTAGGGCAGTGTGGTCTCTAATGGCCGTCATTTTTTGCTATATTTTTAGCATGATTTTGGGTTTCTCCACTGCATTTTAAGGCATTGGGACTTGTACTGGGGTTTTTGGTTTGTTGTATTTTTCTATTGTTGTCTTTCGGGCACGCATGGTTAGATTAGGGTGAGCTAGATTTTTTTTTGTTTTCATTTTGCATATCGAGGCGAGTGCAGCGTGAGTGCCAAGTCAGTGTGAGCTACAGGAACAGGCCCCAACGTGTGTTCCTGGGGAAAACCCCAACATGAGTTACAAGGCAGGGTTAGTTTCCTGGGCAATGTGAGTGCCAGGACAGCATTGGTGCCAAGGCAGCGTGAGTTCCAGGATGGCGTGAGCTGTAGGAATAGGCCCTAGCATGCATTCTTGGGGAAAATCCCAGCCTGAGTTACAAGGCATGGTTAGTTTCCTGGGCAACATGTGTGCCAGGACATCGTGAGTTGCAGGAAGAGGCCCCAGCGTGCGCTCCTGGGGAAAACCCCAGCGTGAGTGCTAGGGCAACGTGAGTTCCAAGATAGTGTGAGCTGCAAGAACAAGCCCCAGTGTGCATTCCTAGGGAAAATCCCAACGTGAGTTACAAGGCAAGCCACATGAGTTAGCTTATCATGATTGCCCAAGATAGTGTAGCGTTAGTGCTAAGAATAAGCTCAGCGTGAGTGCTAGGCACATGTAGCATTAGCACGTAGGGCATGGGTAACATAGGTGTCTTTAGCCTTGGGATGGGCTTCCCATGGGTGGCATTTCCCTTTGTTGGGGTTTCTTTTCTTTTTGTTTTCACAGTTTTTCTTTATTTGGCCTATATATAGGCAATCGTGATTCCAATTCTTGCTAAGTTCGGTGTCTACTGTGAGGTGAACCAGTGTCTGTATACTTACGTTTTGAATTTATATTGCTTGCAATAAACTATTTTGTGAAAAATTTCAATGTACCCCCAGCAAGTGTTAAATACATCAAATATATATTAATGTCCTTGTCTCATGGGGTGATGCTATGTATTAAATATTATTTATGTGTGTTTTAGTTTATGTGATTTCATATTATTTTGAGCACTTGGACTCTTTACTTGCCTAAGGTTTTGGCTATATGCAAGGGGCCTAAACCCTCCCTTCTTATGGTTGAGCTCGTTGGTGTACTTGCTTGGTTTGGCCCCTATGGATCGAACATACCTCCCTATGACATGCATATTGGGCCTCATGTGATATGGTTCCATCCTGGTGTTGGTTCATTTTTGTCATTCATCTTGCAAAGTTTCAGCGTAGTTATATGGTCTCATTTAAGTGAGCAGTTGACTCGTGATATCATTGAAACAATGTTGCCTGGATCTACACAAGACATGCTTGCCTTCATTACTGACATAGATGAGGGACTTTTTATAGTTGAGGGAGGTGCTCCCGAGGGTCCTAGGTCTACTCGACCCTTAACTCATGTATGGGAACTACCTACTTGTAGCCATTATAACAGCAGCAACACACTTTTTCTACCTTTCCATGTTCACACGCTATTCCAAAACCCACTAGGGATGATGTATAGGGTGGACAAGTATGTTCTTTTGTGCTTTGCTTTAATTTCTTGATTCTTTTAAAATTATGTTCTTATCTAAGCGTAAATGTTTTTCTCCTATGCAAGGCCTGTTTTGATGAGCATGGGATGCATGATGATGATGGTGGGCTTGCCTTAACACGCACAGCATTGGAGACATTCATGGTAGGCCCCACCCTTCATGCTATAGTACTAGACCAGACAAGAGCTTCCATTGTTGACTACCATAGGCAATTCTCAAGGGCTTTTGAGCACTGCCAATTTCATAGTTGGTTACATGAGGATTGGTCCTCGAATGGGCTCACTCTTTCTCAGGGGGTTGATCTAGCACCTAATCCACCTATCCCATTTACTAATGGTAAATGATCACACTCTAGACTCCATTTCCTCTCTCTTACATCATCGTCTACTATGCTTTTAACCTTTCACTCTATGTTTCTCTTTACAGCAGTCATCTCCTCTAATGAAGTTACCATTATAATAGGGCATACTAAGGCCACTCTTTTTATGAAATATGGGGAGATAGAATACTCATAAAAATGGTTGCAGATGAAGGCTTTTGAGTTGATCATCAGCTACCTTACCTGAGTAGGTTTGATGGACTTGTTCATTGCTTTGACTCCTAATGTTCCAACAACTAAGATGGTTACCATTGTTGATTCCTTTAGCGATGATGCTTCTCATTTTACTACACGGGTTCAAGGAGTCAAGGTGTCTTTCCACTTGACTACTGAGTTCCATTCTGATCTCTTTAGCGCACCCATGGATGGTGCCTGGGTGGCCATAGAGAAAGTAACTAAGGAAAGCCAGGTCATAAAGAAGCTTGAAGAGTGGTTAGGCATGTCTCGGGGTCCCAAAGGTTTTTCCATGCAAAATGATACCAAGGCAATGGAGGTGAACTTCTTGTACCCCCTCTTTCGGGCACAGGCATTTCCTAAATCTCTTTCTCAAGGGAGAAACCTTGGGATTGAGTTCGCATGTATCATACATGCTTTCCTTGCAACAGGGATATCTTATAATTGGGCACAATTTCTTAGGTCTAGCTTGTGTGGGGATATTGTTAGATTATACTCAAACATTAATGGCAAGTCCCATTTCACTTTTTCTTTCTTCGCAGGTTATCTTCATAGGTTTGCTGAGTTTTTAGTAGTTTATGGAGATAACCATTATGTATTGAGCGACCATTCACAGCTATCTCGCCCTTGGGTTCACCATTTGTTTGACACCACTAGATCTCAAGACCCACTCAAAGATATTGAAGAATCAGTGTCTGTTACTACTGGTGGTGCAGCTAGTCATTCCCATCATTCCTGTGATAGCTTGGGATTGGAATCGCCTAGACTGCACACATCTATTAAAGGGGCTAAACATCTAATTCGTGAGACTATCAGGAGATTGAAGGTGAAGGTGAAGAGAGTTGAATGCCCAAGGGAGCCTGCCCCAGAGGTGAGACCACCAAGAGCGAAGAGGATCTGTTTTGTGTTGCCACAAGAGGGTATGTATTTTACTTTATTATTACATAATTTTTATTTTTTATGGTATTTTAATTTATATGTTTGTTGAATTTATGTATACACTATGTCATACTAATGCTAGAATACTGGTGTTATCAGAGGAAAGCCCTAAGAAGGAGAGGGAAATCTTGGCCCCAATGATTGAACCTGAGGTGGCTGTTGCTAGGCAAGAGGAGGAAGAAAATGAAAGGGAAGAAGTGATCGAGGATCTCCTTGTCTCATGACAGGAGGATGTAATAAGCATCATGGGAACCAAGCTTGCTGAGGCTTTGGATACATTTAAGCATTCAAGTGATGAGAGGGGTGTCTTCGACAGTTTCTTTGATGGGACCTTGAAACTTGGTGATCCACCCAAGCTAACTAGCAAAGGGCTTTTTGGTACATTCCTTTAGCTTGATCCATAATTTTTTTTATTATTCTAATTACCCCCAGCACCAAAAATAGATGCTGAGGTCTCTGAGGCACATATATCCGGAGTAGAGGTGTTAGGGTCATAGGCCCCAATTGAGGTGACCTCCCATGCTTGTCCCACATCTACTGACCAACAAAGCCCATGGCCTGAGATGTCCAGTAAAATGGACTTTTTCATGGGCATCATCAACGATGTAGTCACTTGCCTACAACAAGCTCATCTAGAACTAGGTATGTGTATGTTACATGTCATGCTAAGTGTCTAGGTTTATTGTGCTTCTTTATGTTCATTTCTTTTAACCATAGCTGATTGATGTGTGTGGTACTTACACTTGCAGGCACCAAGCTTCAATGGGATCCTTCTGAGGCTACTCATATTGATGCCCTCCCTAAATTGCTAGGGAACATTTAACAAGTCCCTAGGAAGGTTTACAATGCATTTTTGGGTTACATTGTACAAAATGTTAAGTCACTTTGGACTTGTAGGCGCTCAATCGAGTACCTCTAGGATGAGGTACACTCGTTCAAGGAAACATTAGCAAAGGAGAGAGAAGAAAAGAGAGATCTTCAATCTCGTTATGACTTTGCTACTACTAGGTTTTCTGGTGATAGTACTTGGTGCACATCTGAGATTACCTATGTGCGTTACTGAACAGTTTTGAACAGCAAAGTTCAGGTGACACGGGATTTAGCCGAGCAAAGGGCACAGATGGATTTGCTAAACAAGAAATGCCACGATTGGAAATCCTTTGCTACTAAGGTATGTAAATGGGATCAAGACCAAAAGGACCATAAGCACTAGTACAAGAGGTGGTTAAAGGATGAGTCAGTTGAACACCGCTAGAAGGAAATGTTCATCGATGGACTAGGCTTGCGGCCTGCTTATGATAGGTTTTCCAAGTGCACTGAGGTGGATGGATCTCCTGAGAGAACCATTACCACCGCTTCCGGGGAGGCTTCGATAGGTATGTTCTCTCTTGAGCGTCGTACCTAGACCTCGGTGGACAAGGGTAAAACCTTGGTTGGCATTGACCTTGGCCTAGATGAGGATTGGGCAAATCTACCTGAGGAGGAGATTTTGCAACGCTTGGAGGCTAGTCTAAGGCCCTCTTCACCTGTGAGTGTTTTATTATGATGCTTACTTTTGTATGGTTTTATAGTTTTTATTGTTAGTATTATTGTTTTTCTAAGTTTTTTATTCATGAGTTGCTTTATTACTCTTACCTATTTTGTTGTTTTTTGTTCTGTTATAGGGACATGTTAATGATGGAGATGGCCCCAGTGGAGCAAGAGCAGATGATGTGGAGGATTTTGGAGGCCAGCCCCCTCCTAGTACTGATACATGAGCTTAATTGTTAGTTCATTTTTAGCTATTAAATGTTTTGGATTTTCAAATGCCTAATGGGAATGTATGAGGATGGATGTAATGACATGGATTTAATTGTGGCATAAAGTGATGGCATTCTACTACCATGTTGACATTCAATATAATTTTTTTTTCTTTTTCTCTTTTTTTGTTGTTTTTCTTATTTTCTTCAGGTATATCGTGAACATATGCATGTAGCTAAATGTAAAATGATATTCCAAAATGTAGAGCAAAACATAAAGCAAATATTTGTAAAAGAAAAGTAACAAGAATGCATGAATCAAAATTGCAACTTGTAACATGTAAACGATGATTTGACATAACGTAATGAATGTTTGTAAACTTGCAATATATTGAACTCTAGTTTAAGGCCATTTCGGGCTGTGCACATCAACTTAAAGTCATGGTGGACTGTTGCATCTGTGTTGAAAAAGAAAGAGGGATTACTAGTTTTAGGCCATAGTGGGCCGAAAGCGATAACAGTTTTAGGAAACCCAAAAGGGACTGGCCATTTCTGACCCTGGCTAGTTTAACGTCATTGCGGATGTTCGCTGGCAGTTTAACATCGTATCAAAAAATTGGTAGTTTAACGTCATTCTGGACGCTTGATAGTTTCGCCCTAGTTATTGAGTTACTTTTTTACCCTTCGTAGCTTGATATGAGAGGTGGGGCATGTAGGTACAATCTTATACTCCCCTTCCCCTTCACTGGAGATGTCAAAAGGTAACTCTGATCAATCCATGTCAGCAGGAATGGCTTCTATGTCTATGACATCCAATGCTTCCTCAGCTCTAGTAGGATCATGGGTTAATTATTGGTTCATGTCTTGAAATGCATTCATGGTTTCTTGTTTAGGCTCAGAGAACTCAACCTCTGACCCTTGATCCATTCCTGAGTGTGAGGAGGTAAGTGATGTTGTCGTATCCCTGTGTATGATGATTTCACCACCCTCATAAGGTAGGTGGATTTCTTGATGGATTGGTGAGGATACGGTTCTAAGTTGAGCTAACTAGGGTCATCCTAGAATCAGATTGAACCTTGGCATTTCATCAACCACTACGAATTCGGCCGAAGTGGGAACTGGTCCCCTACTACGAAATCCAAGGTAACCATGCCTTTTACCACGACATGGGAACCACTGAAGGATTTTAAAAAGGAAGTTTTTGTGGGCCATATTTGCTCTGTAAGATCTAGTTTTTTGATGATAGGAAAGGGTACTACATTTGTTGCTACTCCGTCATCGACATGCACCCTATGTATCTTAAAGTGGTTGACTTGTATTATTATGAACATAGGGGCTATAGTGACCTCTCCAGTTTTCTCATCTCGCTTAATATCATTGGCACGAAATTCTAGGGATGTGGGCCTCAATTCTTGAGATTTTGGGAACAGTACTGCATAAATGAACGGCTCATCTGCGGGAAGGTCCTCACTAACAAGAATCGAAGTCAGCATGCGCACAAGAGCTTCCCGATGTACCAGTGAGGTCATTACTAGATCGTATAGGCTTAAAGAGGTGCTCTTTTGTTTCAAAGCCTATGTGACTTGGGTTAATGCACTAGCTAGATCCTTACCACTTGGGATGTTTTTGTTTGTGGAGATTTGGTCCATTTGACCCAGCATGCGTATCTCTTGTGGAGGAATTCTTGTATTAGTGATTGGGGATGCTAGGTTTGGGACACGACTTGTGCTATTATCTATGTTTTATTAACTTGTGCTAGGATCATCGGTGGATGAGACCATAGGAACAACATTTAGTGGTATGGGTTTTGGTTGTCCTAATTCGTGCTCATGATGTTCATTTTCTAGGTGCTCTCTTGTCAGCCTATCAGCAAGGTGCTCTGGCAAGGGTCGCATGCGAACTATAGGGGGTTGCATGTCAGGGTGTTTTGGCACTCGGATCATGAAGGGAGTGGGTCGGTTTCCTAATGGTGTGGTCACTGCTATGACAGAAGTGGGTATGCAAACGACAAATGGTTTTTGTGGTGCAGGGGATGTGCGTATGACAAAAGGGGTTTGAGGAGGTGTTCAGGCAGGAGTAGTTTCAGAAGGCCTGCAAATTATGAAAGGTTTTCGAGGGATGTCTTGTCCATTATCCACATGAATAATGTTAAATACATATGGTGAATCTTTAGTATTGAGAGGATCTTTGTAGACCCCCATGGGTTGATTTTGGGGATTTACTAGGTTTGCCTCATCAAATACGATTTCACCCCTATCAATCATGTGTTGTATATCTTGTTTTAAGGTGAAATAGTAGTCAGTTTCATGCCCACACCATTCGTGATATTCGCAAAACCTGTCCAACCTAAAGCCTCTTGGAATAGGAGGTTCATCGGCTATTGTCAAAGTTGGGTTTTTAGCCAACTCACAAAATCGATTGTGTTTTTGGAACACCATGGGAGACATCTGTTTGTATTTGATTAACCAAACCCTTAGAAGTTGGTCCAGTAATTGTGAAGGCTTCATAGGCAAGGATGTGTATTGAGTAGGATCTTTTCATTCAAATGTGCAAGTGTGACCCATATTTGTGGTTTTAGTTGAGGAAGCTTCGGATGTAGGTGTAGGTGCAGTTCTTTCATGGCTAGTTGGAGCAGTGGGTTGCTTCTATTGTTGTTTTGGATTTATCCTTATCCTTCCTCATATGTTGGCTCCCAAAGGTTAAGTATGCTAGGTCGTTGCTTGCGCAGCTTCTTCTATATTTTTAATTTGTGCGAATGCTTGACTCAAAGTACAGGCACTCAAATAATAAAGTTTTGATTTAACAAAGTCATTCAAGGTAGCCTTAACGATGGTAAACAAGTATGCTTCAGGGATGGGCTCATGAAGTTCATTTAGGGCTACACTCCACCTTTGGATAAATTTTTGTACTGGCTCTAACGGTGCTTGCTTAATCTGAATCAGATTATCTAGCATGGCTTCAGGCTTTAAGTTATATTTAAAACAAGTAAAAAACTGATGTAACAAATCCTCTAGAGAGGATATGGAGTTATGGGGTAAAGCCCGGTACCAGTCTAAGGCTTTTCTTGTCAAGGACATAGCGAATACATAGAGAATTACATGAGGCCAGGCCTGAAGCAATAGACATTCTAGTTGAAATGTTACTAGATGAGTGTTTGGATCTCCCTCTCCATTATATTTGGTTAATTGAGGTAATGAGATTCCCTTTGGCAAGGTTCATGGTGGAACTAAAGGGTCGATTGGGTCATCTTGGTAGAAGTCCAACACCTTGACTTCCTTGGTGTTTGTAGCTTTAAGATGCCTTACTTCCTCAGTTAATGAGTGCATCATTTTCTTTGTGTCTGCCCACTCTTGGGCAGTAGGCAGACCAGCCGGTTGAGTAGATTGAAATTGGTAGTAGTTTGACTATTGCATTGCTTGTGGAAAGGCAAACTTTTGGATTGTGAGATCTATCAGTATGACCATCCTAAGGGATGTTACCCTGTGATCTCACATTTGCAGGAGTCTGGGATGTATGCACTTAATCCACGTTTAAAAAAATAGTAAACATCCCGATGATTACCTTATCCACAAGGTAATCCAAGGTAGTTTCACCAACCTCTAACATATTATCCAAGTAGAACTCCACCACAACCTCCACAATCATGGGGAATGCCACCACCAAGGCAACAATATCCTTACAAGTAACCTAACCCATATGGATATTATGTGCAACATCCAATCTCTCCACATGACTCTATTGGTCATGTTGCTCCTCAACATCACTATCAAGCCTGCGAGTACGATAGGACTCCCTCTCCTAGGGGTGACATTCCACAAGTGTACCATCATTCCAATCTGGCTACATCTCTTCCACCAATAGCTCCATTACCACCTACTCCAGCAATCCAAGGTGAATTCCCTACTTAGTCACAGCAACGCAATGCCACAAGGGCTGTTAATCCTCAACCTATTGTTGGTTCTAACAACTGTATGAAGAAAATATCTTTCTTCAAGACCAATAGTCCAACCAAGCCTTTGCAACCCCAAGCGGCTGAGTCTTTGGACACCTCTGTATCAACTAAAGCTTCAAACCCCCTTTGAACTTAACATCACATTCAAAAAATACAGTCATATTAACACATGTCATTACTAATTGGATCAAAGCTAACCACCTTCCCAAGAAATTATCTAATCTTGGGAGTCCCATAATATATCTACAAATCACTAGAAATGAGCCATGCAATGCTCTTTTGGATTCAAGTTTCGGTGTCAACCTAATATCTCAAGAAATGTATAAGGCCTAGAACCTTCCCCCATTAAAAAAGAGCAATGTCTATTTAGAGTTAGTTGACCAGTCCATCACTATCCCCTTGGGATTAGTGGGGGACATTGTTACCATTATTTGTGGATGGTCATATCCAGCTGACTTCCTGGTGATTCATGTAAATAATAGTAAGGAGAACTTCCCAATCATAATGGGAAGGGCATGGATAAGAATTATCGATGCGTGCCTAGGTATCCATGATCTTTCCCTAGACATATCTAAGGAAAATACTTTTGGAAAGATCGAGAAGAAGAAGGTTCCATGCATCGCATACAATGACACAAGGTGCAATTGCATGTGGAGATCATGGCTTGTGCAAAGTTTAACATTGCTTGTATGCAATCAGTGTGCAAAAATGATCAACATACAAAGGTGCCTATATGCAGTAGCCACATGATAAGAAGACACCCAGTGGTTGATAGCTGATCAAGAAAGCAGCTCACTTAGATGCATGGAACTAACTAAAAGTTTGACTTGCGCTTACATAGATAGCATTGATGCATTAGAGAAAGTCCACTAGCAGATTCCTAGTCCTAACTTAGAAAACATCAATTGGGGGAAGTTGGAAA
>MNCI01022022.1:11840-35774 GCA_015680685.1 Gnetum montanum
CACAGGACGTCGCAGCCTATAAATACCCCAGTTGACAAAGATACAGAGGTTGGTTGGCAAATCAAAGAAGCAAAGGCATTTTTTTGAGCATTGGAGCACTTATCACTTTTGAGTAGAGATACAGAGAGCAGCGCTCTGGCAATTGTTGACAGCATCACCTTACGGTAGAAATAGAGCACAGTTCGCTTTGAGCACCGGCGACAGGAGTAATCGTTCTGCTGGAGAAGACTCTATTGGTCAGAAGTAGTTGATCGGTAGACGTCAGAGCTTGACCTTCCTTGCATCCCGACTTTAGCCCACGAGGTAGATCGGACTTCTGTTTGGACAGTTTTCTTGTTGTTTT
Source organism: Gnetum montanum (assembly GCA_015680685.1). NCBI lineage: Eukaryota > Viridiplantae > Streptophyta > Gnetopsida > Gnetales > Gnetaceae > Gnetum > Gnetum montanum. The sequence continues at coordinate 12,184 of MNCI01022022.1, forward strand.
GTGCTTGCTTCACATCCAGTAATCAGGGCCTCCCCAGTGTAACGAGATATACAAAATATACATTTTTTAAGTCAAAGCATAGATCTTGAAACTACGTGTTTCTCTTATGTCAGCGTCCTCTTATCGTGTTTAACGTTATCATCGTTACAATTCATCTACATCATTTTCCCCTCGTTTTTGCGATTCCTCGAATCAAATCGTTTCACGAGATATTCATCGATTTACTGATTAGTAAGTCCCTGTCTGATCGACAAGACCGTTCAGGGCGCCGTGGATTCATTTTTCCAGCATAGCCCTCACACGGATCCGTGGTTAAAACTGTGTACACGGAATTTGTTTCGGTATTTTCCAGCTGCCGACATTTTCCGTCGTTACAATAGGGAAAGGGAGAAGAGAATATAAACTAGCCTAAGTGCGATGAGCATCCATCCTTAATCATCCGTACACATCTTGGACCTCGTGTACTACTATTGGGATTACCAAGCGCATGTCCTAGGTATACTACTAGGATACCAAGTAGTCACACTTAAATGCTCGTGATTAAGTCATACTCATTCCGCATTTAAAAACAAGGATAGTGATGAGTGGCGAGGTACCCCTACACTCAACCATATGAATACGAGCATTTCACGTGTGATCCGGTTGAACTTCAAGGACTAAGTGCTTACATGCCCTAATGGAAAACTTAAGGTTAATGAATCACTATCTTCACAAACTTACTTGTATTGTCACGGTTGTATGGTTAAGTAAGTTTGAGGTATATGATTTTTATATCTTTTATCTTTTAATCTCTTTACGCTAATAGGGAAAGATGAAGAGAACTAAGTGACTAACTTATATTAACTATTCACTAACTAAGTTCTAATTGTCCTAACACCAGTATCCATTCCCACTTGCCGCACACATCATGAACCAATGTAACACTACTGGGATTACCAAATGCTAATCGTTACTGGGTTACCAAGCGCTACACACATGCTCGAAGAGGTCGTAATGAATGCACTTAACTAGGAGAGTCAAGGGTTGAGAGAGATTAATTATCAAGGAAAGCAGTTAAACATTTAACAGTAATTAATTGCTATTTAGCTTAGTACATATGCTGCAAGATTTATTAGAAAGTTCATCTTTATTATCGTACACAAATGTGTGCTCAGGTACAATTTGCTCGAATAAAGATCCGTTCACTTTAAGACTCCTACTGTGGGCACATGAAAATTATTCTAACTCTGGAATGGTAAAACTGCTATAGTTTGGCTAAGGGTCTAAGTCTAAGTGATTGAACAAGGGAAAGCTGCCTCTTATTTATAGACATTGCGATGGGCCGTGATATCGCGGGGGCGGATGCGATATCGTGGATGCAATATCGCGTACGCAATATCCCGTACGCAATATCGCAGCTCATCAGATAGGAAATGAGGGTAGAGAAATATTAATTAAGAAAGCAATAAATAACATTAATAGTAAGTAATTAAAACTAAGTGAAGGCTGTAATGATGAAGTAGTCTCGATCTTTATTGCCAGTCATGTGCATGTCCAAGTATGTCACACTCGAATAAAGGTTCCATACAATTACAATCATCACACTATGGGAATGCACTGAGGAAAGGGTTGAGAGGAATTGAAATTGACAAAAAGATCCTACTCTAACACTAACTTTTTTTATTTTTTCCCGTGCACCCCATTGTATATTTATAGGCTCACACAAGAATCATGATATCATGTATCCAATATTGCTTGTCAGGCCCTAATATCGTGTACTTGATATTGGGGGTTCGATATCGAGGGTCTAATATCGAAGCCTGAGAAATCATGGTTCATCAACTACCACCAGGAACCACATGAATTTCAAATAATTTTATATTTTGTATTTTATGTTGGTGTCCCAATTTTATTTTGTCTAGTCCCACACTGCAGCATGAAATAATCCATAGTTAGTCCATAATCCTATACCTATCCACTAAACTTGTTCCTCATTTTGTTTGACTCCAGGATGAGTTTTTATTTAGTTGTGAGGGTATGATAAATCATGGTTTGCCAAGCCCCGATATCGAGTACACGATATCAGGTACATAATATCGCAGCTTGGATACGATATCATATACATGATATCGTGATTCCTGTGTTAGCTTATAAATATAGCACTCAGGCGTAAGAGATGGAGGGAATTTTTTAGTTTATAGGAGTCGAGAGTCTTTTTTGTTAGTTTTCAGATCCTTTCCCAAGTGCTTGCCCACAGTGTGATGCTTGTAATTGTACGGAACCTTTGTTCGAGTGTGACGTACTTGGACACACACACAATCGACAATAAAGATCAAGATTAGTCCATCATTGCAGCATTCACTTAGTTTTTAATTATTGAATTGTTAATTATTTATTATTGTTTTCTTAGTTAATATTTCTTTTATCGTCATTTACTATTCCTGTTGCTAAATGCAGAATGAGTACATCTTAATCATGAACATTTTAGTGCAACTACATGGTAACCTAGTAGCATATCAAGTAGTGTTTCGAGTGATGTGCACTTGGTAATCCCAAAAGTAGTACATGAAGTCCAACATGCGTACGGATGATTAAGGATAGATGCTCATTGCACTTAGGCTAGCTTAGATTTTACTTCTTATTGCTTATTAGCTTAATCACGTTATTTCTCATTGTCATTAGGAGTAGCATAGTATTAGAAATCACATCATACACCTCACTCTGGACTAAACCATACATGACAAAGCAAATACTAGTCTAGGTGGGAAGACAACAAATTACGATCAACGTATAATTGTCTAGGTGACACAGCTAGTCCATCCACAAAGTTCGACCAAATTGCACGTACACGCTTGTATTCGTATGGTTGAGCATAGGGGTACCTCACCACTCATCATTGATGTAGCTACGACATTGTAGATGTGATGTAGCATCCAACTAAGACACATTGACAAGGATGCTACAACACAAATGCAATGTAACATCTATGATATCTCAGTAAACTGATACTTCATCAATGTAGATACATCAATGTTGACCTAGGCATTGCCTATATAAATGTGCATACCCTTCTCATTTATGACACCTTTCGATTGTTGCCTTTGTCACACTCTTGTAGTTTCTTCCTATAGAAGTTAGAATATTCTTCCTCTAAGTGCTTGCAACATGGGTTCAAGTGATTGTATGACATTTTATTCAAGTGCATATGTACTTAAACATATTTGCGTGAGCAAAAATAAATTCAAGATTTCTTGTATCCATTGCAACACTTGGATTAGTATAAATTTACTTTTAAGAAGTTTACTTTACATGCAATTTACTTTCTTATTATTGTTAAGCAATTAATATTATAGTTTGTAAGCAATGTGAGTACAACCACTTCGAGCAAAATATATTAATGCTTGGTAGTCCCAAGAGTGGATACTTGGTATGCCTAGTAGTAGACACTTGGTAACCCAACAACATTAGTGTAGGTTCAAGATGTGTATGACAAGTGGGGATAGATACTCAATCATTAGTTAATTGATTAGTTAATTTAAATATTAAACCTTTATTTACTTAATCTTTTAGCAAGCAAAGAAAATAATAAAAAGCATACAAATTAATATCTTATGTCTCAACCACAGTTAACCATATGCATAGATTAACATAAGTGTTGATTGGGAAGATAACAACTAACAATAATAATTACAGATTTCACCATCTAGGAATATCAATTACTTAGGTAAATAAAGTTTGTAGAATTCGACTGAATTGCATGTAGACAATATTGATTTGTATAGTTGGGTGTAGGGAATACTCGCTGCTCATGAATATGAACATCACAGGTTCAAATATATTTTGGTTAAGAGTTTTGATGCACCTATTATGAGACTTTGAATCTTAGGAGTATTAGTTGGGAGGAAAAAGTAAGAAATGATCTTATAAAATTATTGATTAAAAAATAATAATAGAAAAATTAAAGTATTTTTATATGCTACGTAAAGGAAAAAGGTGATTATGATATAATAAGTTAAAACCATAAAAAGTTTATATATAACATATAAAAGTTATATATATCATATGTATTTTTGTTGTCTTTTATTCATTGTCATCACATATGCATAAACTTTTTTTAGTTTTAGAATAAGGACTATGTTTAGTTTGTTTTTCATTCTAAAACCATTTCAAGTCCTAGTTTTTGGAAACAAAAACCATTTCAAGCCATGTTCCATTAAAGACTTTTTGTGAGTTTCTGCCTTGTGTATACACATATCTAGAGCACATATTACATTGCATGTGATCCTTGTGCTTATAAATAGTTTATTGTCATTTTACTATGTTTCATTGTGGATTGAAGAAGGCTTTTGATGCATCAGTTTGAGGAAAAATGAAAATATATTATGGGTATTTTTGGTGGGAAATAAAGCTAGTAAGGAAATTTAAAAGGTCTCAGCAACTGTAAGAATGTTTTTTTTCATGTGGCTACCCTACTGTGTTTTGAATTTTGTACTCTTTCTCTCTATCTTATGATTCTTTGCTATTCTTTTACTATTTTAATTATTAAGCCAAGACTATGTTGAATTTTGTTATTTTAGGCTTATTTTATATAGGTATTTATATAGTAATTCTATCTAAATCATTTTGTCTTTTCAGTGATATTTTGGAATATGTGACAACCTTGCCCAACTTACTTCTCAAATATTTTATGATTATTTTGGATTACTCCTTGATGTGGATGGAATTTTGCAAGAATTTTGACCATTGAAGACTTTTTGACTACTGTGGAAATATTTTAGATTTGGAATATAATAAAATAATAAATATTATGATCATGTTTGCTTGGCTAGTAGTGGAAGTTGTGAATCTTTAAGATGCCCCCATATGCATGCAGTATTGAGGTGTTCCTTGGTGGGTTCCCTCCCATAGGAACAAGGGTTTGGATGGATTTCCTACCTTGGCTTTTGATTTGTAAGTTCATGTGCAAATGAGAAACTAGCCAAGACCATGGCACTAAACAATTATGTCTACTGGAGCACAATGAGGCATAGTCAAGGCCTATCTTTCTTAGGTATGATGATGAATTCACATTTCTACATTTGATTATGTTGTCTAGGATGATTGAAAACTCTCCCAATATCGATGTTATTTGTGTAATGGTTGTTTTGATTATGTTGACTAACTATTTATTATAGCATTGATTAATGTATGTGGTTGTGTTCTGAATAGAGCTAGCACCAAGGAAGTGGGCTAATTGACTTATAGACAACCCTAGTATTAGGTTATTATCCTCTTTGATTATAATAGATGTGGCTTTCACCTTAGGTCCTACCATAAGGGAGGGGAAAACTAGATTAACAAGTAAGTCTTCACTATTTCGTAATTTCAAAAGTTTAGAGATTTGTAATAGTTTAGATCTCTACCTCAACATATGATAATAAAACTTTAGTAAAAGTCTTGCAAGCATGTAGTTGATTAAAGATAACCTTCATAAAATTATCATTGGTCAATAAGTGTAAAGAGAGTATGCCTTACTAGTAGGTCAAAGCTTCTCCCCTTTAGAACAAGGGTCAAAGAAACATGGAAATCCAACTTAGATCCCATGCTATTTAAACCATCAAATACTTTAGGAATGACATAGCCTTGAAGCCTTACATAATGCATCACAAGGATATGTATATAGCTTTGGTTAAGGCTTCTAGTACATAGATTTCCTTTCTTCTACAGAAAAAGGGCTTATGGCTAGGTGCATGTAGTGGAGTTTATCTACAAGGTGTGTCCTAGTTAGCTTATGTAGCTATTTCAGCATGTTGTATGCTTTGTTAGTAAGTTGTTAATATGTGTGTTATTGATACTTACTTATAGCAAACGTGTTTATCCATGGTGTAGCCTCTATGCTCCTAAACAATTGGATCAACTCCTAGATTAATTTGTGTCGTGTGTTTTTCTATAGTTGTTAAGGCATAGTCTACGATTAACTTTGTCCTTTATCCATGAGACTCTAGGTGGCATCTTACAATGTGTGGGAACAGTGAAAAAAAAGTAAGGGATATATATACGAAGGATGCTATAGAAATTAGATCTAGATGATTATATGTATCCCTAGGATAATAGGGAACACAAAACTTTTGTAGAACTTAAGTAGATTGTAATAGTGTATTAGATTAGTAGATTAACCTGTTACTTGTAAGCCATAAGCTGCAATTTTTAACTAATTTAGTAATGCCTCATATAGTGGATGTAACACTCTATACATTATTCCTAAGCACATTATCCCTTGTCAATAGGTAGTAGATCACAGTAGTTCAAAAATTCCGATTCAACCTTTGTTTTCAAGGCTATAGTACATGAAGAGAGGGAAGACGGGTAAAGAAGAAGAATAATATGGACTCTAACAAACAATAAGAACGCTAAAATTTAAAAATGAAAATGGGAGTAAGGATAAGAAAAATTAGTAGAAAGATAATAACAAGGATAATAATCAAAAGAGACGCGAATGTCTCGCTTATTGGACGAAAAGTACATATAGTTAAAAATTGTTGCTACAATCTCAAGAATAAGATTCCAAAAGGTCCAAAAGCGAAATATAAGATGGATTAGGACGAAAATTTTAAAGTACACAACAAGAGTGTGTAAGCAAGTGTTCAGGGTTGGTTAGCATTCTATGCAGGGTTTTACGAGGAGAGAGAAGGACCTTTATTCGATTTGACCCTGAACATATGAAGGTCAGTGTTTCAGCGGCATAAACATGGCAGCCATAGCTGATAGGAGGCTCCAAAGCTGCAAGACCGGGATCAAGAGTACTTTGATCCGAACAAGCATGAAAAGCACCCATATTTAAAATTCATGTTGGTGTCTAACGCCCAAATTTACCAGATTCCAAAGCTCAAGCATGAACGGCCAGATTGTGTTTATAGAGTTCAAGCTTACGCGGATTGAAGATCATAATTACGTTCTCACATCGCAATAATGCCTTGCTGTGTTAAAATTGGCTCTTGCTTTGTAGCTTTCCTGCTGAGAATTGCCATATGTTGGTAAACTTAATCATCACCACCTTAAATTTAGCCAACATTTTTAAACTGATGACTGAATTGTTTCGTTCAAAGCTAAAGACGTAAGCCTCGTGTGCATCGTATCTAAACAAGAGCAAACGCTGTACATGAATTATGGTAAGAGCAAACACTGCTTCTTATACAAAATTATGTTAAGAACAAAAACTGTCTTACCAGGTCTAGAATCATGAATATCGAAATCAGCAGCACTTTACATGTATTGAAAGGCAAAAATAACCTTTAATCATAGATTTATACAATTTGTGAGCTGCTCCAAGCAGCATTTAGCACCATAATTTTAAATATATTCTCCGATCTCCCAGTTCATCACTTTGAAGTCATATAACAAGGGAAAGAGAAACAGTGAAATTTAACCAGTAAAATGATCCTGTAGAAGGCAAAACTTAAAACCCAAAAATTTAGGTGAGTTTCAATAGTGAATTCTGTGTACCATCATTCTTAAGGCAGGTCCTAGGTAACCGAAATTCACAAACGAAGATTTCTGAAAGGACAGTTATAAACTCAACCCGAAAAATATTTTCAAAAAAAATTTAAAAAAACAACTAAGGAGTATCCTTATTCATATCTGCTCCCGCTGTTGCTTCTTACTGGCTTTAACGTTCTCTGCCCATAATCTTGCCTCTGCAACTGCTTTCTCACGATCTGCTGGTCTTTCTATAGAATTTTTGGCAGAGTCAGAGGCATTGCTCCGTGAATTCCTGATCCAAACAAGAGCATCTACAACATCTCCAGCTGGAGCACGATGATCAGGTTGGTCGTTAAGACAAGCTTCTGCCACAGCTAATGCCCTCAACAAACTTCTCTTGGGAGCCCGTTCTATCAGCCATGGATCCACTATTTCAATTTTCTTGTTTCGATCGAATAGATAAGGCCTTGCCTGTGAATACAAGGATTGAAATTCATACATGTAAGTTGAGCATCTATATAATTTCATAGATTTGATATCTAATATAAAGCTCAAAGGCATTACCATATTATAGCAATTATTCAATTTGGAATATTATAGTTTTTCATTATCAGTCAATCCCAAAATACAAGAGTGATCCAGGAAAAAGAAAAAATTTCATACCCAGGTTACTAGACTTTGTTTCCCTTTTGGTCGAGTTTCATCAAAGGGTTTCTGTCCGGTTAGTAGTTCTAATAACACCACTCCAAAGCTGTAAATATCCGATTTCTGAGTCAGTTTTCCAGTCATGGCATATTCCGGAGCACAGTATCCATAGGTACCCATAACTCTGGTTGATACATGGCTTTTGTCTCCAACAGGTCCAAGTTTTGCCAATCCAAAATCTGACAATTTGGGATGAAAACCTTCATCCAGCAAAATGTTGGATGATTTTAAATCTCTGTATATCACAGGGGGATTTGCCCCTTCATGCAAGTACTGCAACCCTTTTGCTGCACCTTCTGCTATCCTAAGCCTTGTGTTCCAGTCTAATGGCTCTTTGCCTGCTTTAAGATCTGAATAATGAAAAACAACATACGTAGTAGTTTTTAAAATGAGAAACTTCAATTACGGCGGTGTTAATATTCGTAGCTATAAACTTCCAAAAGTAGTTGAGTATACAAGACAAAAAAGAGGAAAAACCAAATGCTTCTATTGAAGCTAAAAATCTAAAATTAGAAATGCCAATCAAAGAATTACGGTGCAGATGATTTTCTAGTGATCCCAGTGGCATGTATTCATAAACTAATATTCGCTGATCTCCCTCACTGCAAAATCCAATGAGGTTAACCAGATTTGGATGATGCAGAAGCCTTAACATGAGAACTTCAACAAGAAATTCCTGATTGCCCTGCCTGCCATGGAGGTCAAGTTGTTTGACAGCAACAACCTGCAGCATGAACAATAATAATAATATATAACGCTCTGCAAACATCATGATGCTTCAATTCCTGTTTCACAGACAATCAAGGAATTGCAGTACATGGTCTATTCACTTACCTTTCCATCTTCAAGCCATCCTTTGTACACAGGGCCAAAGCCACCTTCCCCCAATAGATGTTCAGCCTTGAAGTTTCTAGTTGCAGAAGCTATTTCACTAAATGTAAATGTTCTAGCAGTTATTGAAACTGAACCTGGTAACTTTACTGATCTTGTTCTTGAAGATGTTCGTTGTTTCTTTCCTTCAACTATTTTTGAAGGAATTTTTGAAGTTGTTTTTGAAGGAGCTTTTGTAGGAGGTCTATCTGCAGAGTGAATAAATAGCACAGTAACATTCAATTCAAAACACAAGAATATTCAATAGTATATTGAGGGTTACAGGCAAAGAGCATTTAAACGCACAATGCATATGTTCCATGAAAGATGGGGTGATTAAAGAAATGACATTAGAAACCAGTATTTAAAAGGCAATGTACGGGTGTTCATTCCCAGGATCAACAATAATGAATAACTAATAGATTGCAAGGTTACTAAGGAGCTTGCCTCGGATCAACAATAATGGACAAAGACATCTCATAAAACCATCCTCAAAGGATGATGACAGGATCTAGCAATGGCTACTAAATCATGAAACACTCAGAAAGGGTAAGAATACCTAATACTAGGGTATTCATTCCTGATAAGTCCTCCACCATATTGCTAATATTAGGGTGCCATGCCGAGTCATATGATTGGTTATCTATGAACAAACTTTCAGGCTGCTAGCTCAATAGGAAAAAAAAAACATTTTCAAATTAATATGCACAGTTTGAATACACATTTTTGTTACAATAACAGAACGTTTCAAGATTTGATCACTTTCTATTGTATCGCAGATAATCAAGAGTTGACTTTTGAAGTTCAATTTGTATGGCTTCATCATAAATAGCATCAAGGTTTGCAGATTCCAAAGAAATGAAGAACCTGGAAACAATAATTAAGATATTGGATCTCTTTAATAAGAATTGTTTGAGCTATGCATAACGCAGGAACATACCACCTACCATCGTGAATCTGTATACAGAAACCTACAATACTTATACGCACGCACTGTAAAAAGATGGATCTGCAAATGATCACAACAATTTAAAAAATAATCAATTTTATCAAACTGTCCTTTTGTAAAGGGACCCGCATTTCAGATGCTGAATCGAATAATGGCAATGCGAATCAAAACGAATGACCTATGTTGACGAATCGTCGTTCTGATACAGGACCCACAACCAAATCCTAAATCACGAATCGCTGTTCAAGATACCCAACATGAAGCACACAGAGACCATAATGGTATATTAATTTGATATTAATCAGACTCTCTGTAATACCATAAACCCATAAAAAAGCAGGAAACAGAATCCAGCATCCACGTTTAGAAATATGCACAGTAATTTATTTCAGGAACCGAGCACACATTCATTTTCCTCCAGGCTAAATCAAAATTTCAGAATCCACCACATCTACTAATTGAAGACTGAACATCCATCAAGAAACGGAAAAACAAAATTGTTAATTTAACAGAGCATACCCAATTTATGCTTATCAGCAGGTAGCAAGGTTGTTGCAGGGGTGGACGGAGGAATAGCTACAGTCGAAGTAGCAACATCGTCCAACTGCTTGACGAGTTTGTTGGTTTTGGACAATCTGAAGCAGGGAAAACAGCTCATTTTCTCCAGATCAATCAGTCTAGAGAAAACTTGCCCAGATCTTGTTCCACAGACAGACCATGATACAATTAAACATCAAATTTTAATTGAAATTAAACCAGACAACACAAGAAAATCACGAAATCTTGTTTCAGAAACAAAGAACAGAATGTATAATCTGAGAATAACTCCTATGACTTAGGAGGACGAACAGGACCTAGAAGTCCCATGGCATAGTTTGATGATTTAGGCAATTGGATGGTGTCATACTTACTGGCTGCCAACCTGATTGTCACATGATTCAATTTGTTGGAATTTTGTGTTAACCTTACCTCCGAGCGGATTCCGAACTTTTATTAGTTAGTGTGCGTGCAGCACTATTCTTGGATTTGGAAATGCCGTATATGCTGGGCTCCGAGGCTATTGTTTGCCCAATTTGCAACGTTTTCCTATTCAAAATTTTTGGTGGTTTTTTTTTTTTTGAATATATAGAAGCAAGCAAAGGTGATATAATTTATCTAGCCACGGCTCTGGACAATGATGATATGCCTAATTTTTGAAGTAAAGAATTAAAAGCTTAATGACGTGGTAATGCCATAAATTAGTCACCAGATAATGTGGACAGTTACCTTGCAACACATGCAAAGCAGGTTAGCTTTGTTTGTGCAGTTATACAGTTTCCCGTATTTGGCTGTTGTGTTTTTTCAACAAATCATTTTGAAAACTTTACATACATCAGCTTCACGCTTTGCAGCTTCGATCTTTAAGAAATTCAAAACCATCACATTTGCCCTTTTTTTAATCAAAAAAGTTCGAACCTAACCCCTTGTGTTTGTTATTTTGCCTCTTAAATAAGAGTACGCAAGGCAGTGGGCATGAAGATTCCTCGGTGTAACCTGAACTTTGCAATCTTGGAGGCTAGGGGGTGTTAGAATAGACATTATTTGAGTATTAAATCTAAGACATCCACCAAATATAGCACTGGATAGAACTTAGGGAAGTATTTTTGTTTTATTATTGTTTTTTTAATAAGTGTTAGGCATGGGAGTTGGCATGAAGATTTGTTGGCGTGTTTGGTTGGTTACATCCTTGGATGTTCAATCCTTATATAATGTACATGTAGATTACACCCAAAAAGGTGAATTCTAGATAGAATCTTTAAAAAAAACTAAAATGAGCGGATTTGGTGGGTTCAAGGAGAGTCCAACAATTCATCATAAAACTACACAAAACCAAACCATTTTTAAGTATAAGAAGTAGAATTTCTCTAAGCCAAACCATTTTAAATATAAGAAGTAGAATTTCTCTATGCATATTTAAAGATGCATGCAACTAAATATGCTATAAGTATTTTAACTTGGAATCTATAAGTATACAACCTAGGATTTATAGAAGTTTATAACTCAGTGCTACCTAGTACAATTGAGCTTGTGACTTGGGGTTACCAAGCCAAAAGTTGTACCACTAGGCTAACACCTCACTGTTAACAAACCAAAACTATAAAACTATATGGACTCAAGATGTGTGCAACTAAATATGCTATAACTATTTTAACTTGGAATCTCTAAGACTATGGGATGTTCATTAAAATCGAAACTACTTTTGGAGGGTGGGAAGGGGGTGTCATAACTAGAACTAAATGACTATATTTATGATTGGGCACCCATTGAAATTAAACATGTGACTTGCAAGCCTCAAGCCACATGCTCTAACCAATTGAGTAATGCTCACTAACAAACCAAAACTAAAAGGAGATGGGGGTGGGATGTTAGGTGTTGGAACTTGAAACAATTGAAACATAGGTACAACCCAAGATTTATAGAAATTTATAACTCAATGCTACCTAGTAGAATCGAGCTTGTGACCTGGGGTTACCAAGCCAAAACTCATACCACTAGGCTAACCAGAACTATAAGTCTATAAATGTGCGTAACTAAATATGCTATAAAATATAAGTATTTTAACTTGGAATCTCTAAGATGATGGGATGTTCATTAAAATTGAAACTATTTTTGGAGGGTGGGAAGGGGGTGTCATAATTAGAACTAAATGACTATATTTATGGTTGGGCAATATAATAGATCAACTGCCCATTGAAATTAAACATGTGACTTGCAAACCTCAAGCCACATGCTCTAACCAATTAAGCAATGCCTCACTAATAAACCAATACTATAAGGAGATGGGGGTGGGTGATGGGGTGTGCTGTGTTAGAACCCAAAATAATTGAAACATAGATATAGCCCAAGATTTATAGAAGCTTATAACTCAATGCTACCTAGTAAAATTGAGCCTATGACTTGGGGTTACCAAGCCAAGACTCATACCACTAGGCTAACACCTCACTATTAGCAAACCAAAACTATAAGACTATATGTACTCAAGACATAGTAAATATAATGCTTTGGTAGAATTTAACTAGATTATTCTCTCAAGGTGAAGTGCAAGATGAAAATGAAGAGGGAGGGATGTTGTAACTAGAACTAGATTACTATGTGATGATTCATAAGAATCTTAATCATGTGGGTAGTTGCAAAACATTTCTAGGACAAAGCACATGTTATTCAATAAAGATTAGTTGGAAGGAAAGTGTTTAAAGTTTTGTCAATCTAGACGGTTTCTTGTGGAGTTATTATGGTAGAACGAACACACACACACACACACATGTATGTATTGGAGAGGAATAATATGAAGATAAAGAATACTAATGTCTCTCAAACTCTAAAGACTATGAAGGATTCTAAAGCTTTTGATTTTGTTTTATCTGTGATTTATATGAATCTCTATGAAAATATATTACTTCTTGAAATATATTTCTACAAATTATTGGATTTATTTACATGAATAAAGGTTTTACACCAATGATTCAAGCTATCCTTAAATGTTATGAAATTGTTTTTGGAAAGAAGATTACGTAAATCATATTAACAAAATAAACATGTAATACATTGCATATGTACAACAAGGACTACTATCCAAAAACGGGATAAGATCCCCTCTCAATAGGCCTTTACCAAGCTTAAGCACATGCAAAGTACACAATAGCCATTAAATTGCAACAATTAAGGACAAAATTGTGTTGAGACAATCCCACCCCTCCCAGACCAAAGTCCATCCCCTCCCAAGAAAAGGAAAGGAAATGAGACCATTCCCAAACACCAATAGAAACACATCAAAACCTCCTTAAACATGGTGGGGGAGAGTAGCACATGCACATTGATGGGCCACTTTATAGTGCACTTGATCTAAGATAGCCCTGAGCTGCACAAACATCACAAAATTTTCTACTTGTTGAAATTCTAGAAAATCCCACTTCACCTACATATGCTTCTCATTCGACATATCTTTAATTTTGTCCAAATGGTACTTAGAAGCCACCAATCAAATGTGCCTCCTCAAACTAGACTACAAAAATTCATTGTTAATGCCCATAAGGTATACGGAATTAATGCTTTACATGCATACTTTTTTTCTGAATCTTTTTTGCTTGCTGAATTAGCCAATTTTGAAATAGTTGAGAATCCTTGAATCTTAAAGTTTTTAAGGATCAACACAATGCTTTTATTATTTGGGAATGGAAAGTGGATTTTAATCCTTATTCTTCTATTTATTCTAAAATTCCTTACTAGATTGAATTAGAAAATATTTCTATTATTTTTCAAAGTATTGAAAGTGAAATTGTTAGTAGCATTGACACAAACCTCAAAACAAAGTCAAAAACATTACTAGACAATGCTCAATGCATGTGTTATTTTGTAGATATTGATTTACAATACAGAAAGACAAAAATAAAACTCAAGGCTAGAAATTAGTGTTTTTTTAAAGAAAATTACATATTATAATTTGCAAAGATGTTACACATATTATAGTCATGAAGGCCATGCTATTGGGATCTATCATATTCTCAATAAAAAAGATGTTCATGAGAAAAAGAAACAATGATTTTCAAAAAGGTAAGTAATTGTAATTTTTAGCAAGCATAAATGAAATCATTTAAAATTTTTTTTAACCATTTACTAATCTATTTAAATTCGAAGATGTCAATAAATTCTCAATATCAAAAAATACTTTTTGAGTAGGTGCTAGTAATGAAAGTGTTGATGCAGAAAAATTTCACTTAGTGCAATGCAAAATGAAGAGGGCTACAAATACTAATTTCAATTTAAAGACCTCAAAGGTATCTCCTTCTCTCTCTAATTCTACAACTATGTTATATGTTTTCTCCTTAGACATTACTTTTTCATCCATTAGTGACATGGATTATGTGACAAATGCTGAGCTTGAAAAATCAAGGACACAGGCCTCCTCTCATAGATCTAAATGATACTTCTATTATGAGATTTTCATAGCCTTTTTGATATGTCTTGAGCAAAGATTTTTTAGATGTATCTTTCAAATTACCATTTGATGGATCATCATCTTGTCAGGCCCCAATGTTGAATACGCGACATTGGAGCCAAGAAGCAATGTTGAATATTTGACATCGCCTCATCTGGGTTTGCCTATAAATATAGCACTTATGTGCTTGGATGAGACAGTATGTAGTATGTAGGAAGTAGGGAGAAAGTTTTAGTTTTTAGTTTCTTTTTCTTAGAGATTGTTATTCCTAGTGCATGCCCATAGTGTGGTGTTTGTAATCGTATAGCACCTTTGTTTAAGTGTGATGTACTTGGACACATTACATGATTGGCAATAAAGATTGAGATTACTGTGATCATTGCAGCATCCAATTAGATTATTATTACTTTCAATTATTAATTATTTACTACTTTCTTTAGTTAAATGTTTCCATTTATTGCTAATTACTATTCCTATTATTAAGTAGAATGTGTACGCCTTAATCACGAGTGTTTAAGTGTAGATGCTTGGTGATCTAGAAGTGTATTGTCTAGCATAACTAGTGACATATGCTTGGCAATCCCAAAAGTAGTCTCACAAAGTCCAAGATGTATACGGATGATTAAGAGTAGACACTCATCACACATAGGTTAGCTTAGATCTTGTTTTCCCTCATCCACTAGCTTAATTAATTTACCCTTTTTTATCATTATCAGGAGTAGTGTAGAATTAGAGACAACATCGTATGCCTCACTTTGGACTAAATCATATGTGACAAAGCTACCACTAGTCTAAGTGGGAAGATAGCGAACTACGATCAAGGCATAGTGATCTAGATTCCACAACTAGTCCCATCCACAAAATTTGACTGGATCGTGCATAAATGTTTGTGATTCGTATGGTTGGACATAGGGGTACCTCGTTGCTCATCATTGGTGCCATTGCCAGGGATGGTGCTACTTATCTAAATTGGTTATATCATACATGCTTGCTATAAAAGGTATTAATGATATATCTTTTAGAAAATATTAAATCACACACACTATAAACCAACAACAATGTCTCTCCCACACACGAATGACAATGCATTGTATAGCAAACACATTCATTGGAGAAATAACGTGATATATGATGAAGACAATTAGAGTGATCAACCTTATGTAGGGGTTTCTTATGATCATGACCACCCTGACAACACTCAAATACTACATTCACCTAAGGCTGACAATCATGGAGGATATGACATAAGTCTTAGACTAGGAGGGGCCTCAAGGCCTAAGACCTCCTCAAAATCCAGAAACGATAAATCAAAGAACCCTAAAGAACACCATAGAAGCCATGGCAATCCTTCCAGTCCCTCATATTCCTCTTCCCCTTCAATGTCGAGTTTTGATGAAGATGAATGTAGGTATAGAGATAAGGCTCCACTAAAGGGTTAGATGAAAAATTGAAATCGAACCCATGGGAAAGGTCAAAGATAACATCATCAAAATCAAACAAATAACAATAGACATTTTCCTTATAATTTTTTTGATAACGATGAACCCTTTCTGGCCACTAATAGCCTAATGCACATCACAGAGGCCATTAAATATCTTTCAGGCATTGCAACAAGATTTGTTTACCCAAGCTTAACATGACTAATATTCCTAAATTTTTAGGAGGTTATAATTCGGATCTGCAACATTATTTACAAGCCTTCCATGATGCTTATGCTTTTTACAACATTTAAAGTGGATGGAAAAAGCTTAAGCTCTTTCCTATGACACTAATTAATAAAGTCAAAGTGTGGTAGAAATCGTTGAAACCAAATTCAATTCAACGATGGTCTATAATGCTAGAACTTTTCAACAAAAAATATCAAACCTATGTAAGAGTGTCTAACCTAAGGAGACAAATCCAAGAGTGGAAGCAAGAACAACATGAACCCTTGGACATGGCCGTAGATAGATATTATTCCTTACTAAATAGATGCCTAGGCCATGGTTTCTTTGAGGAAAGGCAACTTTTCCACATCATAGATGGGCTTTGTAATGAAACAAGGGAAACCCTTGGGATGTATTCCCTAGGGAAATTATACGAGCTCCAAGTCCATCAGATTGGATAACTAATAGAGCTTGTGGCAAAAGAAGAAGGAGAGATGTGCAAATGGGAGAATGTTGAGAAATATCAATGGGACCCAACTCTTCAATAGAAGGAGGTCCAAATCTTTGGTAAGGAGAATGAAACCGCTCTTGATAAGGTGATTCTGCAATAAGCCTTGCCGATACAAGAGTCTATTGATGCACTTGAAGAAAAGTTTAATAGGATGTCCAAATGGATATATGAAAATGTCACAACTCTCATTGAGACGGTCGAGGAGAGGATCATGCAAAACAAGTTAGGCAATCATACTAAACAAAGGATACAAAACCAAGAAATAGCTAGGAACACTTTTTGGAAAATAGGAAAAATGGCTAAAGAAAGTGAGGCTATAGACTCAACCAAAGACAAAGATAATGGATGTGACATCTACATATATGACCATCCGAAGGGCCATTGCCCAGTCTTGTTGCATCTACAAGAGTATTGGGTAGGGGCATTAAATCCAAAGTTTGTATAGAAGTACATGCCCAGGAGAATTTCTCTTCTGCCCAGTAATTATAGATAGCCCCACAACCAGTCGTACCATCAAAGGGGAACTTATTATTGGCCTCAACATAGTTATCAACCATAGTAGCAACAACCACAATCGTGGGGGAGGCCACCACCAAATCAGCCCTATCATTCCCATCCACCGCAAAAATATGGATATTATGTTCAACACCCTGTTTCTCTAACTAGTTCTACATCCTCTACTTCAAATCACCACTACCACTCTCTTGAGTACCATCAACCCATGACATCCCTTAAAGGAATAGCACCTTGCACCTCTTACCATCTATCCTATCCTTGATATTCTCATAATCCACCTCATTATATGTCACTGCTAATGACACAAGAAAGTTCAGCACCATAATACCAATAGACGAATGCCACTTGTGTTGCAAATGTGCAAAGACATGCTGATACTAGTGGGTCTCAACCGCAACGTAGAAAATGTTCCTTTTGGAGGAAGGGTTGTAAACTGAAGCAAACCATGCATGAACCCATCATATCATCCAAGCCATCATAATGCCAATCTGGTGCACCACCTTCCTTTTCACCACCACCGTCCTCTGAGCTGACACACGGGCCACTATCCCTTAGTACTCTAATCCCAAATCCAACCAATGAATCTACAAGCATGGGGAGACAAATAAATCCATGCATATCATATCATGATCAAGGGTGCAATCATGGGTTAGCCACCTATAATATTAACACACCTCATACCTTAAACCACCATATATTTAACCATCAAGTGTGTGATCAATAATTTTTCTACCTAGCCACCACACCATCAATAGACACCAAATGGCTAGGGTATGGATAGTTCCCAACATTTCATACATGCATGGATCCTATTAGTCCACTTATTAATCCTTGCCATGGCCAAATGTTTAGTCATGGGGGTTACCTTCCATTCTAATCTTTAGAATTCTTAAGTGCTTTTCATCTTTTTGTTTTGCAATTTTTTGTCCTTTTCTTATTTCTTGATCCAATTTTTCCTATTTCTTCCAATTTTTTCTCATCGTTGTTTTCATTTTCACTTGATTAAGTAATCTTACTTGTGAATAAGATGATCATGTTGCCTAATGAGATGAGGTTTTCTCTATGTTGTCAAGTCATAAGGGACTAACTATTTTGACATTGAGGCCATGACATCCATCCACCCATTCCATTAATAAGAGGTTTGTGCTTTGGTCATAATGGTAATTGAAACACCCTAAAATTTCAAGGCATTCTTGCTTCACTAGGTCCTTGCAATTCAGGCAGTGTCACGATAGTTCATCAGGAGATGGGTGCTCTGGTGTTCAGACTGTTTAGTTCGGCAAGTTTTCTACTCCCGGTGTCAACAGGCTCAACTAATCCTCCAGCCTACCCACCTAAGTAGTTCATCCAGCCGAAAGCCTACTTAGAAACGATGCATGGAATCATTGGCAGTGCTCAGAATGTGCAAAACAGTTCAGAAAGTTTTCTAGTCAAGAATTTTGCTACGCTATGTAGCGTAGCAGGCTTCAGAAGACGGTTGTAGAACGAAGTGCTACGCTACGCTATGCTACGCAGTGTAGCAAAGCCTAGACAGTCAGTTCCCTCACCCGACTCAAAGTCCTTCAGTAATGACTCCTTCCACCAAAAAGTGGAAAATTTAGCGAACAGTAGGCCATGTTGGCAGCTACGCTACGCTACGCTACGCTACGCTACATAGTGTAGCAACTCTGTGGGAGTGAAAAAAGGTATCTCAAAGTGCAGGATCAACAAGTTTGCAAATTTCGCATTGTAAAAAAGCAGAGGTTGCAGATTGTTGGGATTTCCATGATTAAGGCCAACTGCTATGCTATGCTACGCTACGTAGCATAGCACAGCATAGCAAATATGCAAAATTAGTCAAAGCACTTCAAAGGATTCTAATGCATGCAACAGGCCTCGATGCAAATTTTTGCCTCAAACTGGTGGCTATGCTATGCCAACATGCTACGCTCTAAAGCATAGTATGGCATAGTAAGCTGCTACACTACACCATCATGTTACACTACAAAGCTTAGCAAAACATAGTGGGTAGCTACACTACATCAATGCAATTCACCTATTTGTGTTGTTGGCACACATCTCCAAGTTCTGACAGTGTAATTATAGCATGGCAGGCTCGTCAATTAGCCTTGCATGCCCATGCAGTATAGACATGTCAACACGGGCCTAGGACACATGGTGTCCAAACCGCATCTTTCGCATGCTCTTAGTCCTATAAATACCCTGATGAGTAATGCTCAAGGGGTTGGTTAGTTAGTGAGTTGTTTGGCTGGAAAGCAAAAGAGAATTTTTTGACAAATTGGCAATTTGGCAAGTTAGCATTTTCGCAAGTTGGCAAGCTGGCAATCTTGAGCATTGTAAACATTTTCTTTGGCATTGTCAATAGTTAGCACTTCCGTTGGCATTCTACTTTGCTCTTCCCCATTATCTTTGTAGCATTTTTCATTGTTAACTCCCAAGTTCATGTTCAAGCATACAGCTATCTTGCTCTGAACGTCTTAGTTACTTTTGGGATTTCTATGCTTCTCAGTGTCGCACAACTGATTGTATCCACCTTGACAGAGCAAAGTCATAATCTTGAAGTGGTACATTTTCCTAATTGCATTTTACTTTGCTTTTCTGCTTGTCATTGCATTCTACATCGTTTTCTGCCCTTTTTGTGTTTAAAGATTACTATTTTTATGCTATAAGTCTTGCTTTCAAATCATACGTTTGCAAAAGGTTATAGTAACACTGACTAAGTCCCTATCTTATCGACCAGATCATTCAGGGAGCCTCGATTCTGTTGTATCCAACACGGCCCTCACATGGATCCGGGGTTAAGACTGTCACGATCGACGACCTCTCGGTGTTTTCCAGCTGCTAACGTTTTCGATCGTTACAGTTTTCTAGTGCCAGAAGGAGGGCCTTTTGGTGTCCTTTCCATTTTTTATGGTAGTCTTGCAAGCGTTCTGTACCTTGTCACGCACTAGTGTAAATGTGACACCCTTTTATAGTTATTTATGCATCATGTTGTATAGATCGGTTGCTCTGACAATTCCTTTGGAATCCGGAAAGACATAAAGCCTTTTGATTGCTTTCCGATTTCCTTGTTTTTCTCGTTCGCAAAACTATTTAGCTTCATAACAATGACTTCCCCAAGCACCATTACTAACACCTTTAGTGCTGAGGTTCCCTTCACTGTTCAAGGCACCACAGGTGCCAAACAACCACTCAGCTTGGTGCGGGAACTATGTCGATCTCTCAAGATCCAAAATCGGGGACCTAAGGGCTTGGCCCAACAACATGAGCGCTATAACTTTCTCTGTGCAAAGGTGCAGGCGAACCTACCCTTGGATGTGCAAAAACTCGAAGATAAATGTAGCTTTGAGTTCATTTACTATAGTGGGAAGGAATTTATTCCCACTCTCAGCACTTCCATTCCTTTGACATAGACAAATCAATGGCTTCTAGACCAATTCATCCAGTTCGCTAGACTCAGGGAGAAGCAGGACACAACTTCTAACCATGATGAGACCTTCCAAGATGGACAGGAGGAGCTCGATTCTCAATTCGACTAGGGAGGTAAAACCAACCTCGTCACCGTCCCTCCTGTACCGTATGAAATCGTCGGTCTCCGGCTGGAAGGAAATAGAAACCGGGGGATCACCAGACATGCACAGAAGACCCTACCTTCGCCTGAGGGCGAGCTGGAATGAACAAAGGTAGAGTACCTTAGGTGGTCCACACGCGGATCAGGCAAGGGTTTCCCCAAACGTACACCAAGGTGCTATACGCTGGGTTATACGTGAACGGCTTAACAGGTGTAAAATAGAGTGTAAACAGCGTAACTGATGCAAACGGAGCGTAAACGTAAAAGAGAGTAAACAGAATATATGCAATAATTAATGCAAACTGTAATAGATTTTAGGAAGAAAATGTAACAATGGCATTTCAAACTGAGAATTACAATGCATCGGTCTAACGCAGTTGTGGCTTCGACACAAGGCGAATGAATAGCTCCGATGGATGCAGGGATGATTGTTGGCTGGTTCAAACTGTAGGCACAACGTAGAGGCTGTATGCTCAGCGTACAGGGTTGTCCAGCGTACAAGGCTCTCTGCTCTGTTTTTCAGCATCTCTGCTCTCTAGATTGCTCCAAAATGTTTTCCCAGTCCTTGATCTAGTCAAAAATTGGGGCTTTTATACAGGTTTTGACGTTAGACTCAGGTTGGGCGACATGTGGCACGTTGACCAGGTGCAAAAGCATAAAATTTACAAGTGTACAACATGTTACATCTGCTGGGCGTATACGCTATATTTGGTGGGCGTAGACTCTAGGCGTATACGCTGGATGTGCTGGGCGTATACGTCGGGTGTATACGTTGATGCCTGCTGGGCGTATACGCTGATGCCTACTGGATGTATACGTTGGGCGTACACGCTGAAACACCACAAAAATTTCGAGTTTGGCACTTGTCCAGCAAGAAGCAGGTCCCCGTGACCCTCAAACGACTTTGGCTACATTTGAAGTCACACATGGCAATTTTGAGGATCGAAACACTTGGTTTTTACCAAGTGTTGTGCTAGCGTCTATGCCCAGTGTATACGCTCGACACCCAGCATACACGCCTCACATGTACGCTCAGCAGGTGCAACAGGAGCAAGAATTGAAGCAAGTCGACATCCATCAGCGTATACGCCAACATCCATCAGCGTATACGCCCAGCGTATACGCCCAGCGTATACGACCAGCGTCCACCAAAGTTCACACACCTAGCAAGTCCAGCGTATACGCCCAACGTATACGCTGGCCTGATGTAGCGTATACGCCCAGCGTATACCATATTTCTAAATTGTACGCACCCGGTCGACACGCCATGTGTCTCCCAACCTGATTTTCCCGGTAAAACCCCACCTATAAAAAGCCCAGTTTTCTGCATATTTGAGGTCAGCAAAAATTTACCAAAGCAGACCCCAGAGCAATTACGCTGCAAACTAAAACGTCTTACACTTACGCTGGAAGTTCTGTACGCCGAGCACAGTCTCTATGCTCCGCCTATCGTACGAACCAGCCGCATCCCTACACCCACCGGGGCTTTACGTCCGCCTTGTGTTCAGCCATAACTGCGTTAGACCGGTGCACTACATTTCCACTTCATAATACAGTTTACAGTTTACAGTTTAACTTACAGTTTACGCTGACTTTTTGCATGTGTTTCTGCTTACGCCCGTTTACATTTACGCTCCGATTACACCGTTTACGCCTTGTTTACGCTCTGATTACGCCGTTTACGCCCTGTTTACGCTTTACGCCAGGACTGTTCGTAGTTTACGCTGTGTATATTAGTTTACGCTGTTACGCCATCTACGCTTTGTTTACGCCCTGTTTTCACTGTTCGCTCCGTTTTACACCCGCTACACTGTTTACGCATAACCCAGCGTATAACACTTCGGTGACGCTCGGGGAAATCTTTGTCTGATCCGCATGCGGACCGCCCAAGGTACCCTACCTTCGTGCATTCCAGCTCACCCTCAGGCGAAGGTAGGGTCATCTGTGCTCGTACTGTGATCCCACGATCTCTGTTTCTCCTTCCAGCCGGGGACCGACGATTTCAGGCGGTATAGAATTTGGCGCTAGAAGGAGGGCCTCCGCTTAAACAAATTGACTGTACACTCCTCAGCGTCTACGCTCATCAGCGTTTTCGCTGCCCTGTTTAAACCCCCGACTCTCAACGTCTACGTTGCACACTTACCCTAGCACCTACGTCGCCTAACTTACGCCAGCATCTACGCTGCATAGTTACACCAGCGTCTACGCTGCACACTTAGCGTCTACGCTGCCTGCAGACCAGCGTCTACGCTGCCTGCAGACCAGCGTCTACGCTGCACACTTACGCTGTAGATTCGTCTACGCCGGCTACATACACCCAAACCGTTTTACATACACAATCTATCATCATGAATCCCGTAAACACCACTGCTGCCACTACCCAGAACATCAACATCTCAGACACCATAGCT
>MNCI01022025.1:0-12654 GCA_015680685.1 Gnetum montanum
CCCTATAATTACATTGAACTTTAAATCATTTCTCTCATATTTTGGTATCTTGACAATCCATTAAACATCTTCATTTGGTTCATAGACTTCTCTTTTAGCCTAGCTTTTATCTTTTCATCCTAATGTAGCTCTTGTTTTCAAGTTGCGAATCTTCTTGTCATCTTGATATAACTCTCAAAATGACTCAGAATTTTCTCTTTATTCCAATCTAATGTCTTGATACATTAAAGTTCTTAATTATGCTATTATCTCGATCTTATCATGCCCTTGGTCTCACCTATTCCTACAAGGCAATACAAACACATTTTCCACATTTTGCATTTTCTAAGTTTTTGACATACCAAAAGGTCAAAAAATGTCGCCAATAGGAAAATCACAAGAATTCTACCATAGATCGTCAACAAATATAGAAAATATTGGAGCACCAAACTCAATGATGCTCTTTAAGCATGCCACTCAACATGAAAACTTCCTATAGGATGCTCTTCCTATGAGTTAGTGTAGGGAAAGTTATCTATACTTCTAATTCAAACTAAACTCTATACACATATAACTACCTATAAACTTGACATAGATATTAACCTAGCACTAAAGGAATGACTAATGATACTCAACATGCTAGATGAAAAATGAATAGTAGTACTGATTATTAATGAAGTGCACAAGGCACACAATAAACAATGTCATGTTGCATGGATCAGAAATTTTCCATTCAAAATAGGAGACATGATCCTCTATTAGAATCCCATTCATGTGCTATAATGAACTAAATTATAAACATTATGGGAAGGAGCTTACATTATCCAATCAACTTTTCCTTCTAGGGCTATGATAATTTACCACTCAACAAGCCCTTAAAATCACATGCTAATCAACATCTAGTAACTTAAACCATTCATGGGCTCATGAGTAATCAATCACAACATCAATACCTTTAATCAAGAATAAGCACATTCGATTTTCTGAATCTCCTTCTTCCAACTCAATCATGAAGGATATATTCACCTACCATAGAATCTTGATGAGGATAAATGATTTTTATTCTTTTTATTTAACAACCTTCTTTATATGTTTTCCATTTTATTAATATTTTATTAATTATTTTATATGTTTTCCTTTTCTGTGTTATTCTATTATTATTCTCATTTAGTCTCATTTGAAATCTCATATTTTGTTCCATTGCAACTACAAATTTTGGAAATTGTTAAATGCAACTATCAAAGTTATGATTGATTAAAAAAAGGCCAATTTTATCCTTGAATTTTGTTCTCTACTAGCAGTCTCTCAATTTTCTGGTGGTATCAAGTAATAAGTTTACAATATCCATCAATTCCATTTGTTCCATGTGGAGTCTTCATCATGGAACCATGAAGGTTCTTTCACATTAAAACTAAAGGTAATATATGATATTGTTGCCCAACAAACTGGGAAAGGTTCTAGTGAGAATGAAAAAGGGTATGACCTCAAGGGGATTTGTTATATTCTTTTTTCAACTTCCTTATTAAATTTTATGATTCCTCATTAGTACATCATCACTCCTACTATTGACCATAATAGAAATCATGTCTTTGCATGGTGTGGTTTTTATAAAAAGAAATAACAAAACATAATAGAAGTAAAATTCAAAACACATTCCTTAGATAATCTCATGGGCTACAAGCACTAGTTATGGGGTTGGAACAATATGTTACCCATGCCTGAAGAAACCTCTCTAACTAAGATCCAATCAAGTTCCTTCTTCTCTTTTCTTCTTCTTTTAGAGTGATAGTTATTCATTGTAGTTTTCATAGGCTCTTGATGGTAGAAGAGTAAGAATATGTTAATCTGATGTTATTTTATTTAGAGTGGACTTGGTCTAGACATGCAATAAACAAGTATCAAATCATCTTAATCATAAATTTTATCAAGGTTCTTGTGTGACCAAGATGTATATTATCTATCTATTATTCTCTATCTACCATTCAATCACTTTATTTTCTATCATCTTCCTATATCACATCATGGTGAATTGATATTTTTTTCTAGTATGAATAATCCTAAGGCAATTTCTTATACATGGGTATAGAATTTAACTTAAAACAATCATTCATCATGCTAGGTGACTGCTTACTCCTTGTGATAAGGATAGGTAATGACATATTAGGCATAAGCCTACTTTGGAGAGGACCCACTAGCATCTATTTTTTTCTCTACCTTAAGTTTAATTTCCTAATCATAGGCTAATTACAAACTCAATTATCTCAATAGCTTGAAAGCTCTAGTTTTTGCTCAATTTTGGCATCAGAACATCCTCTGCGAACTCATTCCATGTGCTTAAATTGCTTTCATTTATTGAATCATATTCTTAATGATGTCTTTTCTATGAATCTCTAGCTTTTTGGCTTCCATTTGGCTCTTCTTTTAACCACAAACTCATCTAAAATTCCTCAGTATATTAAGTGAAAAATAGAACTACAAATAGCTACATCGATTCATCCACGTTGATGTGGTATAAAAAGTCAACACAACCCCATTGATGCATCATCATCGATGTAGCACAAAAATTCTATATATACACATGAGACTTAACTCATTTTATACCATTTCTTCCAAATGTAAGAGGATTTTTTTTTATTTTTATTTTTTGCCATTTTTCAAAGATCAAGAGCTTTTCAAAACCTCTAACTTATAAACCACTTATTTGATTTCACCTATTCTTCGATCCTCAAGCTACCGAAGGTATGCTTTATGTTGTGGAGACATCAAACACTAGGGTCTTATAGAAAATGTTTTGGAAATTTTTCTAGATCCTCATGAATAAGATATTAAATTAATTATCACAAGAGATAATATCAACAATCAACCTCTATTAGAACATGAATAAAATAATATCACAAGCCTACAATAACTAAATAGGTACCTAACAATGAAATTTCAACATATAACTAATAAAACTAAACCAATTGAACAAAGAAGGGTATCCAAAGGAAATAAAGATTATCCCAAGAACTTAATTCTAGATTATGTTTGTGAACACATATGACACACAAGAAAGGATCAATAGATCCACTTGCAGACATAATAAAACTACAGAAATGGGCAGACACTCACATAAACTCTACCTTGTCTAACATAGCTAAATTTCTTAGAGAAATTACCTAAATCATAATGATACATCAAAGAAATTAGTTCAGTGGTACAAAAGTGGATCCCCAAACAATGAATAGATAGCTCTACTACATAAAGCACTACAATCAATATACCCACATATGACACTAACACAAACTCTCCACCATAGAGAACTCTAAAGCTAGTCAATCCAAAACTAGATTTACTAAAAAATAAAAGGAAAAAATTGATTAATAGAAATGAAGAATCCTCACAAGTGATGGATCATAACTACAAAGGATATTATAAGGAACAAGAAGAACACAAATAACTAGCCATTCCTATTGAAGATTATCCTTATGTTACATCAAGACTAATGAGTGAAAAAGATACTAAATTTTGCATTGATAGTTTATAACCCATAGAAAGACAAAATTTGAGTGATCAAATGAATGGGGCCATTGACTAACAAGTCATTTTATAACAAAAACATGTGATGTAAAATTGTATCTTTAATTTTGTGGAAAATCTACGAAGATGGTGAAATCAAATATCTCCTAAAATACAAATGGGCTACATATACAATTCATTAGTCTAATAAATATAGGAAATAAAATAGATTATGATGATGAATTCCGAGAAAAATGCCTTACAACAACCTTGAAAGATATCAAAGAATTTGATCCTAATATGCAACAAATAAAGAATTGGTATTACTGCAATAAATGAATACTCTGATTATATCATTAGTAATTCTGATTATGATCTTGATCAACATTACAAAGATGATAATGATGATTCAAATTATTATGTATGTTTTATGAACATTCTTGAAGAAGACCAAATCCCCATAGATCTTGTTGAAAGAGACCCTATGTACTACATGATAAAGTTAGAGCTATGAAAGCTACAAAAATAAAAAGCTAAGTGACCAATCTTTAAAATTAATAAAATCATGGTGCTCTATAGATGCATAGAAGAAAAAGAAGCATAACTTGCTAAGTAATGACTATAAATTAAGGGAAATGGTTCAATAAGTTAGAAGCCTCAAAACTAGAGATTGTGCCAACCTAATTTAATCCTTCGGTGATAGATGAATCTTTAGTACGAACTCATCGCATTTAACAATTAAAATGCTTCATTCAAATGGCAACACAACAACTTGAAGATTTAGAATGAATAGAGGAAAGTTACTAATAAGAGTAATATTAGTAAGAAACCCAAGCCATGCTAATCATATCATTAAGTATAAATACTAAGCATTAAACTAATATACCTATATGTACTTTATTTGTCAAAATAAAGCATTATAAGGCATATCTAATAGATGCATTAATAGACTGGCCCTAAAATTTGGTAAGAATCCCCAAAGACATACATAAGGTTCAATATACAAAAGGTAGCAAGCAACCACAAAGCTATCATCCCTATTAGACTCAACAACAATAACATCATCCATATCATAGTAATCAAATATGAAATGAAATTTATGATGTGCTAATAGGAACTAATCATTTAAAGATCATAGGAACCTATACCATTAGACCAACCTTTATTGAAATTTTTGGGATAAGATTGTCATGCCAACACTAGTATAATAGTAGGTTTCCTGAAAATAGACTATTGCATAAGAAACCTAATACATAATGGGTAGTAAATAGTGTTAAAAATATAGAGGATAAATTGAGTAATATAAAAGAAGAATTAATGAAATTAGCAAGTGATGATCCAATAGCCTTCAAGCATAAGAAAGAACATTGATCTAGTATTGAATTAGAAGGTATGATTAAAATCAACACTAAAGATCATCATATAGGGATGTCCCCCTCACTTAAAGTAGAAGATGAAAAAGAAATCAATACTTTCTTAGAGAAAAATTTAGTAAAAGCAAGCAATAGCATGTTTGCTCATGCCACATTCTATATTAACAAATGTGCAAAATAAGTCAAAGGCAAAAAATGATTGGTTATCAACTATAAACCTTTAAATAACTTAATAAAGCTAGTTCAACCTCCTATTCCAAACAAGGATGATTTATTCCAA
The DNA here is from genome assembly GCA_015680685.1 of Gnetum montanum. NCBI lineage: Eukaryota > Viridiplantae > Streptophyta > Gnetopsida > Gnetales > Gnetaceae > Gnetum > Gnetum montanum. The sequence goes on from MNCI01022025.1 coordinate 5,131, forward strand.
CAACTATTGCATCCAAAATATTTATTCTAAGTTTGATTTAAAATCTAGCTTTTGAAAAATTCAAGTAAAACCTAAAGATTGATGAAAAATTGCTTTTACAATTCCTAGTGCTCTTTATGAATGGAAAGTATTATTTTTTGGCATCAAAATAACTCCATCCATATTTCAATGATGTATGGATTAGATCTTTGGTAATTAAACTTTTATTTTAGTTTATGTAGATGATATTTTAATTATGAGCAAGACATCAAGACCTAGAACACCTCCAAGTGTTCAAGAAACTTGTAGATGAAATTAGCCTTGTCTTATCTCCAATAAAAATGAACATCACCAAATACATCATCCAATTTCTGATTATTAAGATAAAATATGAATAAATAATCTTACAACTACATGTTCTTGAATCCATTAAAAACTTCCCATATGAGATAAAACACAAAACTTAGCTCCAATGATTCTTAGGTTTTATTAATTATGTTTCTAGTTTTTACAAGGACCTACTAAAAGATCGTAAGCTTTTAAATGAGAAATTAAGTGAAAAAAATCCATCTTGGATAGAAGCTCACTTAGCTATAATACAAAAAATGAAAGAAAAATGTCAAAGTCATCCAAGACTTTGACTCCCTATCAATGGACAAGCCATCATCGAGATTGATACTTCTAATGAGTTTTGGGTGTTAGTCTTAAAGAACAAAAAGATAATGTAGTTCACATCTGTTGGTATGCTTCTAGTAACCTCACTAAAATACAAATGGACTATCATAGCACTTACAAAGAACTTTTGGCCATAATCAAATGTGTTGAAAAATATAGATTATTCCTACAAAATACTCACTTTATCATTAGTAGTAATCTAAAGCATTTTGAAAAATACATAAGTAGTAAAGCTTTAAATAAAATTGTCCATACTAGATTAATTACATGGGTGTTATATCTTGCTAATTTCAATTTTACTACTAAATTCATAAATGACAAGCACAATGGTTTAATTGACTTCTTCATAAGAAAGTATCAACTCTCTTGATTTTCTTTATTATTTTGTTTGATGTTTTTGTATAAGTTTGTTAATAAGAGAAGGATAGACTCTTAGACCTTCCAACCATCTTAGGTATTGTAAGTAAAAAAAATTCTAAATGGTGACTCTTCTTTATGAATAATATCATGAGCAATGGAAAATAAGCTACAAGTGATTTATTCATTTCTTACACCAAACATAAACACACTCCAAGGTGTGGTCTAATACCTTCCACTCTAGATTTAGTAACCCTAATCAGAACCAACAAGTCTAGCTTTGTATTTCTTTTGAACTACATAACCTCCATTTTCCATCTTCTAATCATATTAATGACCAGATACAATATTAATTATCCTCTTTGCATGTTTATCGTATTGATTTTAACCTTTGGATCCTTGCTAATTAAGAATTTTAGGAATGGTGGGCCTCTTTCAACCATACCCTTGTCTACTATCGCCCAACCTATCCTACCCATCTATATGAAAGGAAAAATGAGCCAAATGATTATTACCTATTCTATGGTAACCTTGAAGCTCCTAATCCTTACAAAGAAAGGTTTGGCACTCCTCCAAGCTATTATCTGACTCTTGCATAACTCAACGTATTGACTAGAATGCTCCTCATAGATTCTCTTTCTTTTATGATGTCTTTACTAGTAATGGACACAACATTAATTATTGTTCTAATCTGCATTCTCTATATCCCGAAATACTTCAATTGGAAAACCTCAATCCCAAGGTCTAGAACATGCAAAATTATGAAGAGAAACATGAACTCAAATATGTTTGTGATAAGCCTACTTCTCCACTTAATTTCAATATTTCAGACTCACCTCCACCATATGATAAATTTGGATCACATCTCAGCTATGATTCTCCTAGTGACACATAAAATTGAAATAGCCTCTCACTGTAGCCATCATATATAGTTAGATTCACGATTAACTAATTTCACTATAGCCACTATGTACAGTAAGATTTTTTGTTATCTTACTTTTCTAAAAGTTGTTTTTGTAAAGCTAATTTTGAGTTGTAAAGCCATTAGTAAGTCCTAATAAATGATAGTATCATGTCTTGAGATCCTTGGCCTCAATTATATAAGAATGTAGTATGTATCACTGAGAGGCATCCATTTGGAGAGATCTCTAGTGAAGTGTTTTGCTCATAGAAAGCATTCCTTCTCCAAGAATTTCTTAGTTTTGGTTTATCTTGTACCTACAAGAATCATCTTAGGTGATATGTTCTAGTCCTTGAAAGCATACCTTACTATGAATAATATAATCCTATGTGTTATTTATGCCATGTGATAATTCAATTTTATAATTTGTAACAATCTACATAAGAGTTAGTATTTCAAGGCCATCACAACCTAGGGAAAAGTGACCATGAGAAGGAAAAGGCCAACAACAAAAATAGTAATAATAACCTTAGAAGAAAGTAGTTGAGGCTGCTCATGCTACTAGGCCCCTATGAGAGGAACCCAAGGTGGAATATGTCCAACAAATTCCTACAGTAAAAACATAGCAATTGAGAGAAGATAATGTTCCAGGGCCAAGGTCTAATCTAGAGGTTATACTTACATAATTCTACCTAGAGAAGATTCAAATCAACAAGATTCTGAACTCCATCTTGTAGGAGCTAAACTTCAAACTGTTCATAAATCTTGCACCAAAAGAGATTCAAACACAATGTTAAGGATCTCCACTATGGTCTATTTTATTCAATAGCAGAAAATGGTATATGAGAAAAATTTACCTCTTCTAGAACAACTAAAAAGGAGATGCCACTATTAAGATAAAGAACATCACCATGTCCTACTCAATTGAGGCCATCATAGAAGCTCCTAGATTACCTAACACTAGGACAAAGCTAGTGGAGAACTCTATCCAAGAAGACCCAAAGGACAAAATAGAGTGGAATCAACAGTTCCATGGAGTGGACGACAAGTAGGATAGTGTCCTCACCAAGGAAGAGTAATCATACTTCAATATTGTGACCTACCACCTCAATCCAATGATAAGTCCCAACAATGTGACAACATTTTCTTCCTAGGCATGTACAGCTCTAAGAGAAAAATTTCTTGTCATTCTGCCACAACTCATTTTTCTTGAAATTGAAAATGTTTCAACAAGAATGAAAAGCATAGGAAGATACTCTTATTCCTATGCCTAATCATAAAAATTTGCAATAAAGTATGTATAACTAGCTACTCAAATGATGTGATTTGTAGATCTCCTACTACATCTTGGTAGGAAATGATGAAGGATAAAGCTCCAACTAAGATTCAAGAAGAAAAGCAATCACCGCCACCACTACCTATAGCACTGAAGACAACACTTGAAATATTAGTAGCAATAGAACAACTAAGGTAGCTCAAACTATAGCAACTGCAACAATAGAAAGCCTTTAGAAGTGGTGGGGAATCTTCGATCTACCATCCAGCTATAAGCTACCTAAACAAAATCACAAGGATCATTAGTTGGCTGGACTGTGAAATGACACCATTGTTCTTAGCACAAAGGAACTAGGCACATATCTACTCTAATCCTAGTGCTAGAGAAGTCATTTCATCCATTCCAATACAAGCATTCCTAAAATTTCTATGGATGTAGTAGCATTTTCTATGATTTTGGAAGAAGGCAAAGGAGAAATGATCCTATTCATGCCACATAAGGACCAAAAGATAGTAGCAAAGGTGATAGAAGACCATGTTGATGAAGCTCTAAGTACTCCTACTACATCTATCCCTAATGTTGTTGCCATGAAAAATGTATTGATATCAGTAGGAGTAGGAAGTTGAAGGATGAGTGTTACATAACACAAGAAAGTGTTGGAATGACTAGTAGGAGCCAAGAACCCAATTTTTGAGATCTTTGATCTCCTATAAAATGTATCAGCCACTTAGTCATAGCTATTAGAGATGAAGAGTAAGTTATTGATCACAAATACATAGCTAGAAGAGGCCACTAGTAGTAATCAATGGTTGACTACCAAAGTTGTAGATCTTAGAGCATGTTTGTCTAATCCTACCATTCTCAAGCTAGAAATTACAAGAGGTGAACCTTTCTAATAGCTTCAGTAAAAATACGAAGATTCTAGGAATGCCATGAAGATGGTGATCTATAAGGCATTAATATCAAAATCAATGGCCAATAACACTAACCATGACCTCTCACAAGTTCACATAGAAACCCTAGTTCTACCCTATAAGAATCATTGCTTATAAAATGCTATGCAATAGACAGATCAAATGGTAGAGTACATTCACCATCAGTAGAAAAAAATTTCCAATGTGAACTTGGATCTAAGGAGGTTGGATGCAAAAAATAGAAATCTCTCAATGGAAGAGGTTCAAAGCCTTCGTCAAAAGACCATAAGTGAGGTCACCACCTGGAAAAACAAAGCCTTGAAATATGAACAAGTGAAAAACTAATGCAAGGACAAGGTCAAGATTCTTAAGAAGGTTAATGAAAAAGAAATCAAGTGAACAAAGGTAAAGGTGAACAAGGTCATCTAATAACTTCAATAGAGAGGTAATGCATGGTAGCCCATCTTTGAGGGACTCAATGCATATAATCAAGCAAAAATTCACCTTAACGAGTTGTAGATCAAAGAGATAATTGAATACACTGAGCTTGTTAATCTTTGATATGCAATCTTGGTAATGCTAACCATGGAAAGGACTAAGATAAAACTAGAAAAGTAGGTGATCAACTCTTACCTCCTCTATGAAATAAAGTTCAAGCTTCACAAGAAGACAAAACAAAAGCTAGAAGTGGATAATGAAGAGCTTGAAGTTCTTAAGAGAAAATTCACTAATCAAAGATCTATTCCTAAGAACCTAGCCAAAATAATAAGTAACTACCATGAGCTATAGAATATTGTCCATACATTTAATATTTAATGTAAACAATTCATAACCTAGTTCATCAACCTAAAGTAGATGTTCCCAATACTACTGTGCTCATGAGATATTCCAATACTAGCACATCTAGGCAAAGTAGCTTGGATTGTTCATGATCCACATGGGAAAGAGAATAAGATGAAGGTACTCCTGGATGACTTTTAGTTTTCAATAGTGAAACACCACAGAAATTTGCATGTTATAATTAATATTCATCATGTAGCCTTCACCCCATGAAACATGAGGCAAAACTTCATTGTAAATGTGAAGATTATAATCCACAAGGGGCAATCTCACATGTTTCATACTTTTGGAATTTAAGAATGCCTCATAAGTGGTCAAAGCCTCATTTCCCAAGTGAAAAAAGTCACCTAGTGTCTATATTTGGGCTTGGGGGAGGGGATCAAAAGTGCCTTTTGCGATGCTAAAAATGGCACTTTGATGGGTTTTATGGGGGGTCTACATTTTTCTATGCTAGAAACACCTACAGGGCTAAATCTCACCTACCCCTAGCATGCAAGGATGGGGGCTTTTCCCTTAGTGTGGAAACTTTTGTGCCCACCCCCCTTCCCCTAGCATGAAGACTACATGCACAACATGAAAACCTTCCCCCCTCAGCATGGAAGTTCCCCCTCCCCCCAGCATGGAAGTTTCACCCCCAACATGGAAACTACATGCCTCCAACATGAAAGCTACATGAGCAAGAATTTTACATTCTAATAGCCTCAAAGTTGACTAACCATTTCTACAAGGATGGTAGAAGGCTCAAAATGGAAGATCTACCTCCAACATATAAGGTGTGCCCTCTATTACTATTTCTAGTAAACAAAATGACCATGGGGATTTAGTACTTACTATACATAGTAACCCTCCAAATTTGGGCATCCATCTCACCTATATGAGGTAGAAATTTGCAATAATTTGCAGAAAAACTCATGGTCCAAAACCTATAAAACCAAAAACCAAACATCCCTTTTGGGTTCCACACTTTTTCATTTTCAAGCACATAGTAATTTTGGCTTCTAAGAGCTCTTGCAACCTTACAAAAATGCAACTTCTTAAAGCTTCCCAGCATGGAACGCTTGCAACCTTGTTACCCCCTTTACTACCCCCTTAAGACTTTTGGATTTTTTATGTTTGCATTTCTAGGATTTACAATCCCCAACATGGAGCAATCTAATAGCCAAATTTCTCACTTTTCTCATCCCCTAGTAGTGGCCCAAGTTGTAGATCTGAAGTTGTAGCAGATATAGTTCAAAAACATCAGGAGTGGCTGAGCATCCAGATCATGAAGTAGATCACATCAACTTCAACGGGCTCTAAATTCTTGTCCTAGTGAACCCCCTTTTACTCTATCACAAGCAACTCTTGTACACATCCCTGAAGTCATTCTTTATTTGTTTAAATAAATTTTTAAAATTTCAGTTTCTGTGCAAGATATTTTACTTTTGATTTTCAAACCTGCATTCTTGTTATTAGCATCATTCATTTTGCATTTCATAAGTCCCTGGGTGATCTACCAAACCATCCAAGGCACATCAAATTCCATTTTTTTNTGGAACTAATTGACTAACTGACCAATTGACTCTTAAGTGTCATGTGGTACAAATTACAAACTTGCTATAATTTACAAAGAATGAGGACACATACAAAAATGGTAGGTGCCTATTGAATGGATGGAAATGAGATGAAGTCTTCATATAATGCCTAGAGGTGAAGGCTCTTGTAGTATGCAAGATCCTTCATTATGTCCTAGTGATGTTGTAGGTCTTGGCTATTCTGTTGCTATTGCTATGTTGCTTGTTACAAGTAGAAAAAAAATCAATCAATGGAAAATCAAGAGATTCAGTGTAGTAGCCTCAAACTTGAATCCCCAAGGCCTTCAAAAAAATGGAATTTGATGTGCCTTGGATGGTTTGGTAGATCACCCAGGGACTTATGAAATGCAAAATGAATGATGCTAATAACAAGAATGCAGGTTTGAAAATCAAAAGTAAAATATCTTGCACAGAAACTGAAATTTTAAAAATTTATTTAAACAAATAAAGAATGACTTCAGGGATGTGTACAAGAGTTGCTTGTGATAGAGTAAAAGGGGGTTCACTAGGACAAGAATTTAGAGCCCGTTGAAGTTGATGTGATCTACTTCATGATCTGGATGCTCAGCCACTCCTGATGTTTTTGAACTATATCTGCTACAACTTCAGATCTACAACTTGGGCCACTACTAGGGGATGAGAAAAGTGAGAAATTTGGCTATTAGATTGCTCCATGTTGGGGATTGTAAATCCTAGAAATGCAAACATAAAAAATCCAAAAGTCTTAAGGGGGTAGTAAAGGTGGTAACAAGGTTGCAAGCGTTCCATGCTGGGAAGCTTTAAGAAGTTACATTTTTGTAAGGTTGCAAGAGCTCTTAGAAGCCAAAATTACTATGTGCTTGAAAATGAAAAAGTGTGGAACCCAAAAGGGATGTTTGGTTTTTGGTTTTATAGGTTTTGGACCATGAGTTTTTCTGCAAATTATTGCAAATTTCTACCTCATACAGGTGAGATGGATGCCCAAATTTGGAGGGTTACTATGTATAGTAAGTACTAAATCCCCATGGT
>MNCI01022025.1:32967-52159 GCA_015680685.1 Gnetum montanum
AAAATATCCTAGCTAACTTCTCTCCCAAGTAACTTGCCCAACAAGTTAGGAAGTATTAACTTAGGAAGTTAGGAAGTTAGGAGAAATATTACAAATATTGCTTTTGTGGATAATGAAAATAAACCTAATTGTTTAAAATTATAGCTCCAATAGCTTTTCATTTTTATTTGTTTAAAATTTTTAAGAATACTATTGAAGCCCTTAGTAATTTTATGAACAAGGTATAATATCTACCTTGGTGTAGACGTTGATTGTAGCTAGTCTATTTAAATTTATATAAATAATTTATCTACACTTGCACCTGTATTAAAGTGGCTGAAAATAAAAATTTAACTCCAAACATTAGGTCTGAATGTGAAGGCACCAAGCTTGGAACTACTAGCAAATATTTTCAAAATATCCCATCCTGCCAAAAATCGTTATCAACCGCCACTGCGAGAGAAGGCTCTGCCACTGCATCTGGCATCGTTGTGGTGTTCAGTTGCTGAAGAGCAAGGGAAAAAGATTTTCTTGGAAGAAAGAAAATGATGTGCTAAACATATGGTCCTGAACATAGGGTTTCAGTTGCCTAGAATTTGTTTTGTTTTGCCCCAAATTCGCTTAGGGCTTCCTGCATTTTTTTGTTTTTGTGAATCGTCTTCCAAATCACTGCTGTTGATTGCAGAGCCAAGGGCAAACATATCATGGATCTACATCCAGGAAAATGACAGGAACCTTCATCATGCCATTATAACCGCCACAACCTCTAGAACCATCGCAACCTGCACAACTGGAACTACCATGGCCTGCAAAACTAGAAATGAAATAGGGGTTTCAACAAAACGTGACTCCTTTCTCTGTATATTATGTCTGGAAGAGGGTTTCAATTTTTTAAAAAAATATCCCTGCATTTATGACAAAGATGTTTCATACCCCAGGGACTTGGTTATGCCCATCTTGATGGCAGTTTTCGCGGTGCCTGTCTACGCCAGGATGAATGTCGCACGGCGGGCAATTTTGAACTTTTACTACAATGTGATTTTCCAGGAATGCCATGATTTTCCTTCGTCTTCACCTGCAACTGCACCTCCACTGATATTATCTTTACCTGTATGGTGTTTGCTCCCCCGCCATTGCCGTGTTCAGCACGTATACGGTGTCAGGAATTGTTAGTCCAACTGTAGTCTCCTTTTCCTCCACTCTCATCGTTGTACAATCTTCAGGACGACAGAGGTGCTGCTGATTTTTGTTTTATTTTCTGATTTTTTTGCAAGGAGTTTCAAACGTTAACTTAGGGCCAAAAAATACAACCGAGCTTAACAACAGGGGTTTTCAACTTGGGACCTTTCCAAAAAATTTTAGAGCACGTTCTTCACCAATGCCTTTCACGTAAATAATATAATTCCTTGTTTGCTATAGTGCTATCTTCAAATCTCCAATAAGGAATAATCTGGCACTTTCATTTTATATCAAGAAGGCTTCAACATCAAATTATTTACTAGTGGATTACTTCTCCAAAAACATCCATCAACCCACAACACTAAAGCTGTAAATTTACTTCTAAATTTACAACCATAGATTGTTCCAATTTTTAATAAAATATTCCAACTATTCCATGGAATGGCCAAATGTGCCAACAATTACTTTGTATTATCTACTTCGAATTGATGGATATTCCAAAATAATTTTAGAGGAAATTAAGAAAAAGAAGAAAGTGGCTAAGATTATCATGAATTATGTTCATAATGATAAATCCACTAGTAAAACATAAGTTGTGGCTGATAGAGATGCTTCCCCTTTCTTATTGACTCTTAAGTTGAAAGGAAGGTATCTACATAATTGTTTAATTAATTCAGGAGCTACTTTGACATTAATGTTGATGATGATATGTGATCACAAAACATGAACAATTAGATAAGAAAATTTCTCAAGTTGACAAAAGCCAAGTTAGAATAGTAGGTTAATTACCAAATGTATGAAATGATCCATGCAAAACAGTTTTAACTCTAAGATCCACGGGCCTCAAAAGGATTTGGAGCATCTTAAATGGTCAAGTCCATTAATTAAGCACTTAAATAATCTATTATAGAATGATGTAAATAAAAATAAACTGTAACTTGTGAAATAGTATTTTACTGCTAGACTGAGAATAGACTAGGGGATGTAGGAAGTATGCAAAAATATGGTAAATAAATAACTACAAATATTGTTATGAATACTATAAAAAGTTGTAATAAAAAAGGTTTAGGATGATATAGATCAAGGCTTTAAAAGCCTAGAAATACACTAAATATTGTTTGAGATCTAGTGTAGGGTGCAAGATGTGTTTTATACTTGCAAATCACACCTACCTGTTCGATCGATCTGCACTTGAATGTTGCTATGAAGTCTCCTTGCTCTTAGAAATCAACATTGAAAAGGTTGAAAAAGGTTGTGAAAATTTGCAAAGATGTTTTGTTGTTTCATCAAAAACATGTCTTTCTTTTTGCCAAAAAAAAACTTTTTGTGTTAAAAATATATGCCCAAAAAAGTCCTCAAAATGACCTCAAATCTAGTTTAAATAGGCTTGGAATTTATTGTGTTGGTGTATGTTACATCCCCATATGCTTTCTAGAGCATTACAAAATGTTTTTGGTCCATTTTCATGGTCAAAAAATGTAACGTATGGATCACTAGCGTTTTTGGCATTTTCCATCATGTTTTGGCAACATATTTGGGTTATTTTCATGGCCCAAACTACATCATATTATCCACTAGTGTTTTTTACTTTTTCCACCAAATTTGGCAGCGTTTTTGGCATTTTTACCTTCACACACTGGCATGAATGAAAGTCATAGCATGTGGGCTAGAAATTTCACTTTACATTTTAAATAGTTCAAAATTATTGCTAAAACATGGTGAAAAACTAGGATTTTTAATGGGAAAAAAAGTTAATTATTTCTGCTCTTGAATTCCTACCATATTATAATGCAAATTTTTGCTACAAGCTTTCTTGTATGCAACATGAATTTTCTTGAGGTTTTTCATTAACTCCTCTTTGTTGATGTTTTGAGGATTGACCTAAGAGATATTAACAAAGAATGTAAAACACTACCATGGACTTATCATCAATGCTCCCTCTCTACATTTGATTCTATAGTTGTCAAATCCTGTTAAAAAGTGCCCACAATGGTAAAATAAGATCACAATGGGATGATAAGAATTTGGGATGAAATAATGGCTCCATTGGTTATTGTGGAATGGTCACATTAGTTGTTTGAATGGTTAGATTGGCTATTTGAATGGTCACATGAGCTAACAAAGAATTCAAAATATGTTGACATCATGGCTATGGCATGGTGGTCATATATTTGCTGAATGAGAAGATCTTCATGCTTTGTGCTTGAATTGTCAGTTACTTGATGATGTTTGGAGGGACCAACACTTTATTCTTGGGCTTCCTTGGCCACTTGGATCTCTTTCTTTCTTTCTTTCTTTTTTCTTTTAAGAGCCATTGATTTTCTTGAGTTCAGGCTACATTGGCTTCTTATCTTTCTTGGCATTTTCCTTCCATTTTTTCTTGTGGGAGCAAAATTTTCATTGGGTTTTGTTGCCAAGGCCAAATTTTGATTTCTCACTAAATGAAGAGTATGTTGATTCAACGAACTTGATTCGATGAAGCATGCTATAGGAGTTGTGACAAGACCATGATAAATGAATGTTGAACATAGGTTTTCATCATTCATGAGGTTACAAAAGGCTAAAGTTGACAAGTGGCTATTAGTTATGAATGGGTAATTGAGATGATATGAGGCAAGCATTGTGGGTAAGGTCAAATAAGCTAAGCTAATCCCATGTATATAGATCACATGGTAACTCACTATTGCAATGAGTCACACCTCTACGATGACTTAGGCTCATCATATAAGTACAACTCCAAGAGGACAAGAAAACAAATCAAAGAATACATGTGATTATAGAAGGTTACATGAGGTAATAAGAAAATATACCCCNGGGGATGCGATATCGCGTCGGACGCAGACCGCATCTCATCAGAGAGCTTTATATTTTTCTTTATAGATTCATATAAATTTTGTAGTATTTTGAGATGCCAAAAAGAGATAGGAGGTTCTGTAGGCTCGCTTGTTGTAGGCCATGGGGTCCATCAACACCAAGCATTTGTTCAAGTTTGGAAAAAAAGTCTAACACTAAAAGTAAATATGTTAACATTAGATGTAATTAAGGTCATGTGAAGGCTTTAATGTTTTCTTATAAGGGTTTGATGATATCTTGAGCAAATTAAGATTTAAGTGAGGAACTTAGTTTTCAGTGTTTTCTTGTCACCATTATGAACTAAAATGGAAATTTCGACCAAGAAATCCTTTTTTTATGTTTCTAGCTTCCAAGTTAAGAGTAATCAAGCCACTTCAGGGTATGAAAGCTATGTGTTAAAAAAGGCTTACGGGCTCTAGGTTTAGGCATTCAAGGTCAACTTGGTTGGATAACATTACTAGAAGGAACTACTTAGGCTTAAAGGCTAGTCAAATTACTTCCTCATCTTCCTAGCTCAAATTTGCATGCCAACACAAGCACATCAAGTGGCATCTGTGTAATATTTTTGTTAAAGAAAAGTTGAAATAATACAAAATAATGTAATAATAACACATGATAAAGCAAAACAAAGGTAAATAAGGTAAAAATCAAATAAAATAAGGTTAAAATAAAGTAAAATATGGGAAACAAGGTTAAAATTGCATTAAAAATTATAGTCACTTTCAATTTTAAATATGATATGCTAGTTTAAATAATGCATGGATTGGTTTACCACCATTTCAAAAGAAGGAAATCTAATCCACGAAACATAGAGTCCAGAAGTGGGTGGTAGAAACAACACTAATCATTACGCACTAGCACAAACAAATAAAAACAAACAAACAAAACCCAAGTCTTTTTTTAAAACAAAGAAAATCAACACCATGCATATAGTTAAACAAAGAAAGAAGAGTAAAAGTGAAAATAAAGTAAGATGTTTGGTGGGTTGACATGACATGACATGATGAGGTTAGGTGGCAATGAAGATGGAGCACAGACAAATGCCCTACGATGGAACAGGGGTGCCACTTGACTACCCCTGAGCTGTTGTCGTCCTAGTTGGAGTGGCAAATGAAGGATCAAAAGCAAGCATAAGTAAGCTCATGTTGAAGAAGCATAGTCAAACACAAGCCCATGCTGTGATGTTCAGCATCATGTTTTAACATGGATGTCGACATCATGCTAGTGGACATTGACAGCAATTGCAGGATGATCCACAGCATTGTTATCCATCCACTAGATGTACTTGGCCTCTAGCTACACTAGCATGGCTATTTGCATAATCAGGATCTTGGACCAGAAGTTGTACATGTGCAAATGTAGCAGTAGCAACAGGATGTTATGGATCATGTCTAAGCCATGCAGGCAATGATAGTCCTACTTGTTCTTCAGGCTCACAGCATTAGGTGATCACTCAGCAATTGTTGGCATTTGGCCACCTGTGAGCCAGAGATTAGAAAGACCTGTGGGTTGCCATCATCAGTGTAGTTGCTCATGTTTGAGTCATGCCCACAGCCACTGACACTAACTCCATGCTGTAGTTGAAGTCCATAGTCATGTAGAAGTCCTCGAGCCTATTCTTCCACATTAGGTCCTTTACTGCCTGCTCATGGAAGTAGGGATCTAGAGTATTTGGTGTTTTCTGCGTCATCTTCCACTCTGCCAATGCGACTGCATTAGGGCCCAAGGCTGGGGCATAGGTGTGGAGTAGGTCAACATAGAGGAGTAGCATCCCAAGCACATTAGTTGTATTGCCTTAAAAATTTAGTTGTGGTAAATTAAAAATTTCAAGTAAAATAGTTTAACTTTGGATCTCAAAGGGCTTTCAAGAAGAAGAGCCCAAGTGCCCTAGATGGTCTTGCGATCACCCAAAGATTTAGAAATTGTAAAACAATGTAAAAGAATTGAATAAAAATTGTATATCTAAGCAAAAAAAATAAGAAAAATTAAACTTGCACAAAACAAATGAACTTCAAATTTTATTGAAAATAATAATAGTTGCAAATACAAAAATTTTAAGTGAATACAATTTTTTTGTGCTTAAAGTGCGCAAACAGTTGTGTGAGAAGTGGTTGCAGTCCTGGTGAAACGGAAAGAGTGCATCCTGCAATCAGCACCACAATCGAGGCACTTTAGAGTTTCACTCCTGAAACTCTTTGTTGATTCTTAGATGTGGATCTTTTGCATTGGTTGAAAAATGGGCAAATTAATTGCAACATTGGTTGTCAAAGGAATAAGGTATGTGTAGTGTTGGATGCCAAGGGAGTAAGGTATGTGCTTGACTTTTTGTTGCAATGGTACTACGCTAAGGACTTCCAATGCCCAAACAATTGACAATTTACCAAAAAATTTTACAAAAAGTCAAAAGTATCAAATGCTCAAGGTTGCAAACTATGGAACTAAGAAAATTTTTAATGGTGAAAAAATAATCATGGAACTACTTCACTGTATTCAAATTTAACTTTTATAGGCTATATGGTTGCTACTTTTTGGCTGTAAATTTCTACCATAATTGCTGATAAATTGGTATAATTTGTAGGTGTGGTATGCCATCATTTCCAATGTAGTTGTAAATTTCTTGTAAGTTTTGATGCACCCAGGCCACCAAAACGATGCTAGATACTATAAATAGTAAACAAACTTTTCCAACTACGCTAGCCTTGCTGGAACTACGCTAAAATTGTTGGAGCAATGCTGGAGCTATTGGAGCAACATTTAAGGATGGAACCATAATGGAATTATGGCATCCACAAAAACCGCAACCACTCCAACATTGGCATTGTGTCATCCAGTTAGGTTTTATGGAAACTACGCTAAGTTTGTTGCAGCTACACAAACAATGGCTGGGAAAATAAAAACCCAACAATTCCAACACTGGGTGTAGGTGGTTCCAATGTATATGTGGCTATGTCCTACATAAAACGCATGAAAATGTCAAATTTGGTAGTTCCTAAGGCATTTTCAACCTTCCCACGCCCAAATATAGACATGATATGACTTTTTCCACCTAGGAAGTAAGGCTACAACAACTTATGAAGGATTTTTCAACCCCAAAAGTTCAAGTATATGAGATTGCAGCTCATGGCCTAGAAACCTTTAAAGCTTTGAAGCTTTTATTACCTCATAAGCTTTGAAGTTTTGAAAAGCAACTACAATTCTTCTATGTCATGGATGAAGAATTGCAGTTGCTTTTCACAACTTGATTAGCGAGATTTAAGAATTAACAAGGTCCCAAAGATAATGGACATAATCAGGCTAAGAATCTTTGTGTTTCCCTACTCATCTCTACTTTTGCAAACACAACTCTCTCTTTGTTTTTGGACTTGGGCCACTTTGTTTATTATTGAGAAGTTGTTGTATTTTGTTCTATTGTATTCTACTTCTTTCTTTGTGGTTTGGACTATATAGTGGAGTGGAGTGTAGCTAGAGCTAGGAGATATATGGGTAGTGTGTGAGGTAATAGAAAATATTCTGATCATAAATTACCAATGTGTGTGGCTAATTTTTTCCTCTATTTCTTCTCCCTAGTGTATGAGCCAGTGTGTGGAATCCTGAGTGATTTTTTCCCAAGTTTGTATGATTTTTAGTTTTCATGAAAATGTTTGTTGAAGTGCCTAACCTAGTCAAATTTTTTATTTAGTGTTTAAGCCTTACATTAAGTTTAATCTCAGTTGTATTCATGAATTTCAGCTAGCTTATATTTTGGTTTCCATTGTCATAGTTGTTAATTTTTTATGTTTTATTGGTTTAAGATCATGTCATGCTTTAACAAGTATAGTTATGATTATCTTTGTCAATAATGCTTGCATGTTTTCATTATCCATAGGCCCTCAACTATGGTAGTGATGGCTTGACAACGTTCTTCCATCCCATACTTTGACCAAAGCATTTGATGTTGATAATGTGCTAGGCTATCAATCTTAAATGTTATGGTTATTGGCTAGTTGCTACATCCATGAATTTAAAGACTATGTATAGTCTATTTTTGTCAAATTGTGTAACTATGGCTCTGGTCATGGCCATTTGGCTATACTTAGGCTCATGCTACACATTTCAGTTTCATGTTCTATGTTGCTCTTGATCACAATTTTAGTTGTTTTTTTTTAATGTTTTTCTATAACAAGGCTACAAAGTGAAATTTGGCAATATGATATAATAAAATGAAAAATGAAAAATGAGGCATAATTGTTAAAGCAAAAATGGGTCGTCATGTACATGCAAAGGAGAAGAAAAAGAGGCCACATATTCACTAGTTTTAGGCCTTAACAAACAACTAGTTTTAGGCCTTGGTAGGCCATAGTGTTGATAGTTTTTGGGCTTGGCAAGTCATGATCACACTTGTCTAGCAACTATGGGATAACCTCAAGAGAGCATTCAAGAATAAAATGAATAGGGAAACATGATATAAGGCTACGAAAGCAAACACACGATTGTTAATGAAAGAAGAGATAAGATGCTTACGATGGATTTATCACTTGTTCTTTAATAGATCAAGGGATCTCTCATTCATAATCATTGTTTTGTCATTTCTCTTGTTCAATATGGAAATACAAAGATGTTCTCATTGGTCATTTAGTATTGTAGGATTAGCGATATTAGCATTGTTGTTGTTTTTGTCAGTCCCAACTTGAGTGTTAGGAGTTTCATCTTGAAACTCTACTTCTAAACCTCGTTGAATGTTGACATTGTTAATAGATGCTAAAAGCATGCTATCCTCATGAATGACAATTTTACCATCTTCATATGGTGAATGAATTTATTGATGCATGGAAAATGAAACTCGTTGAAGCTTAGCTAACCATGGTCTTTCCAAGATCAAGTTAAAACCAAGTGTTTTTTTAACCACTAGGAAGTTAGTGGATGTGGAAAACTATTCCCCATCTACAAAGTCCATTAAATGACTTAATCATATAGGTAGAGGTCTCCTTGATGTTTTTAGTTAGACCTAGTTTCTCAAAAATGGTAAACAATACCACATTAGTTGTTATCCCTTCATCTACATGAACATGATGAACCTTATACTTGCCAACACATATGGTAATGGAAGAGGAGCAAATAGCACTTCTCTATTTTGTCAATTTTCATTTCATTGTCATAAAATATAAGCATGGGGTGATGTTTATCCTTCTTACGCAAGGTTTGCTTAATGATAGAGTGAATGGATTATTTATTAGTTGGCATGTCTCTGCTCACAGGAATATAAGTCATCATTTGAGCAAGTGCTTCTCTATAAGCAAGAGAAGCCATGACTAGATCGTAGAGGTTCAATGATGTGTTCTTTTGTTTTAGGGACCATTTAGCTTGTACCATTTTTGCGAGGAAATTCCTTTTTTTTTTTACATGTGATCTTTTAGCCTTGGTAGTCTTAATTTCCTCCATTCTTTCTAAAATTTTTGGCTCATGTCTTGGGATATGTTGCTTAGACTCCTTACTCATACTTAGTTTGTGATGCTCTTTTGGTTGACTGGTTGATGCAATTTGAGCAATGGAGCTTATAGGTAAGGCTACTCTTGGTGTAGGCCTCAATGGGTTAGCTTGCTTCCAAGCCTTTTGTTGTTGGCTGCCTTCAGTAGGCTTAATTATTGGTTTGATGATAGGTGGTTTTCATTGCCTTTACAATGATGATTTATTGTTAATTGCTATGTTATTAGCTATAATAGGTAAGCCTAGGTTACAAGTTGTTATAGGTTTTCTTGTGGATGGCAAAGATACTTTTAATAACAAATGGTTTCCTAGCCTTGAGTGATTGGTAACACTTTTTTTGTGTTGTGATGTTGTTACCATTAGAGGTGGAACACGTGTAACAAAAGACTCTTTGGAGGCTAGGAGTGGTGGTACCCAAATAACAAAGGATGTTTTAGGCTTTAGATTCTGGGACAAAGTGCTAGCTAATGATATCTTGATGACAGATGGTTTTCTAGGAGACCATATGGTTGTGGTAAATGAGACTATGGTATAAGAGTTATTATTAATGTTTAAGAGTTAGGATCATTCAGTACTAACTCTCCTTAATTGATCATCTTCTAAAGATTATCTTTCAACACTAGAAAAAAATTAGTATCGTAACTAGTAAGTCAATGATAATGATATAATTTGTAAAGCTTGAATTACTTTGATTATTTTGAATCATATTTAGTTGCTACCGTTAGGTCTCTAGCTATCTCGTAAAGACGATCGTGCCTCTCACAAGCTTCCTTAAATAGTTTCTTATGTTGAATATGCTTATCTTTAAGAAACTATTATAAAAGCTCAAAGGGCTTCATAGGCAACTTAGCATACCTAGTCCTATCCTTATGCTCAAATTTAGATCTTGGATAGTTGGAAGCATATGAAGTAGATGGTTGAGATGGATCAGAAGGTGTGTCACATTGTGGTGACTTCCACCTTTCTACTTGTTTTGGCACTTTTGTCATCACGGCCATGGTTGTTTACACTTGTTTACTCTTATCTTTGTTCCTCCTTGAGTTTTGGTTCTTGTAGGCCACATAGGATGAATCATTACTAGCTTCAACAGCATTCTCAATGTTCTTAGTTTGTGAAAAAGGCTTGGCTAAATGATCGGGGCTCTATGTAGTAGAGCTTTGACTTGATAAATTCATTAACTACTTCCTTGAAGTTAGCTAAAAGATGGGTTTTAAAGATGGACTCGAGAATTTTGTTTAAGTATTGTATTCCATCTCTGAATGAGCCTTTGGACAAGTTTAACTGGCCCCTACCTCACCTTCATGAGTTGATCTAAGGTTGTGTTAGGCTTCAAGTTGTATTTGAAGTCGTTGACAAATTGATTCATCAAGTCTTTAAGAAAGGATATAGAACCTCTAGGTAAGGTTTGGTACCACTCTAAAGCCTTTCCTTTTATGAACATAGGGAAAATTTGTAGTATCATGTGTGGCCAAGCTTGTAATAATAGACACTCAGAACAAAAGGTGACAAGATATGCATTAGGGTCTCATTCACCATTGTATTTGGTGAAGTTTGGGATGGGTATGCCTATGGGTAATGTGATTTGAGGAACAATAAGGCTAATGGAATCATCTTAATAGAAGTCCATAACTTTCACCATTTGTATTTTGCTAGTTTTAATTTTTTGTAGCTTCTCTATAAGGTCTTGGATCAATTAAAAGAATTGATCTAGGCTTTGTAGATTAAACATGGGAAAAGAGGTTCACACAAGGACATGCAGAAGAAAGGAAGTATTGAAAACAAATGGATTATGTGATATGCATGAAATTCACATTCTAGAGTAGGATGTGGTATGTAGAGGTCATAGGGGAATTTTGGTTCACTACCAAAGTAGGATGCATAGAGTTGAACATGGTTACCTCTAAAATAGATCATTACAAAAGGTCCCCTATGTTTGTATCTAGTTCATAATCAACTCTGAACTCATCCTAATCCTTTGGGTATGACTCTAAACTAGCCTTTTCACTCACTTCACCATCCTCATTTGCACATAATGATTGTGCCAACAAGTGCATGCAAAATTTGGATAATTCAATATGGTCGAATGGTGAAGGGATGTATTCCTTTCCATCCTTGTGGATCAACTTCTAGTAACACTTAGTGTTGAAATTTTTATGTGAAATGTGTAAACTTGCTTGAACTTTTGCACATATAAAGTTATAATATTATTTGTCAATATTTACATGGACTAGGTTAAGTCCTAACTACAAAAGAAACTACCTACACTTCACTACCACTGGGTCCTTATGGTCGTAGATGTGGATAGATTGCTAGTTAGCAACCATGGTCACAATGTCATACAATAAGATGGTTGAAAAAAAGGCATAAAAAATATAAAATCAACTAATTGTTCAAGCATGACCAAGTTTTAAAGGTTTTAACATCTTAGACAAGCTATAAGCTTGCAATGTATAAGCCTTAGCATGTAAAGGATACAATGTGTAAAACTTCCTAACATGTAAAACTTACAACATGTGAGGCTACAACATATGAGAGTTGTAGCATATAAGGCTATAGCATGTGAATCTATAGCATGTAAGGCTATAGCGTGTAAGCTATAGGGTGTGAAACTATAGTGTATAAAGTAATAGCGTGTAAGGCTATAGCATGTAAAGCTATACTATGTGAAGTTATAGTGTATGAGGTAAATTGGGCTTAAAACATAAGAATAGAAATGGAAAAAATAACACACACACTACAATTCTAATAATGATTTTTTAATTTTTCTAGCGTATTTAACAAGGCTGAGAAAAACATAAATAGACTTTAGCATATGTAAAAGGAGAAAACTACAAACATAGGAAATGAAGGAAGCAATGTGCACTACAATTGCAAAGATAATGCAGAGAACTAAGGTAGCACTGTGCACTGCAGTTGCAAAAATTAATTTTTTAATTGTAAAGTATAAGAAATAGGGGTAGCACTGCACACTACAACTATAAAAATAGTAATAAAAAATTTATGTAAATGAAAATGACTTTCGTCTCACACACTGGGACTATAGAGAACCCAACACAATGTCTAATTTGTTAAACATGCTACGCATACAAAGGTAGAAATAGGCAAAAAAAATATTTATGTCAATAGGTTTTTGGGATGAGAAGTTAGGTGGAGGCCCTTCTTCTAGTACCAAAAAACTCTAGTGATGGAAAAAATTGATGGTAGAAAACCAAAATGATTCATGTAATACAGTTTGAACTCTAGGATCCATAGGCCTCAAAAAGATTTAAAGTACCTTAAACGATCTGGCCGATTGCTTAAGGACTTAAAGATTCTATTACCGAGTGATGTAAATAAAAATAAACTATAATGTGCAAAATAGTATTTTAGTGTTAGACTAAGAATAGAGTGGGGGGTGTAAGAAGTATGAAAAAATATGGCAAACAAATAATTGCAAAATTTATTATGAATACTATAAAAAGTCATAATAAAACAAGATTAGGATCGTATAGATCGAGGCTTTTAAAGCTTATAAATACATTAAATATTGTTTAAGATCTGGTATAGGGTATTTCTGCACATGAAATCTAAACCTACCTATCCAATTGATCTGCACTTGAATGTTGCTATGAAGTCTCCTTACTCTCAAAAATCAATGTTGAAAAGGTTGCAAAAGGCTATGAAAAATTTGCAAAGATGTTCTATTGTTTTGTCAAAAATAGGCCTTTCATTTTACCAAAAAAAAAATTTCTATCTTAAAATGATCTATCAAAAAAAGTCCTTTTAAATGATGTCAAATCTAGTTTAAATAGGCTTGGAATTTGTTGTGTTGGTGTCTATTACATTCCCAAATGCTTCCTAGATCATTGCAAAAAAAATTTGGGCCATTTTCATGGCCAAAAAGTGTAGTGTATGAATCACCAACATGTTTGACTTTTTTCCATCATGTTTTGATAGTATATTTGAACTATTTTCATAGCCCAAACCACAGTGTATTGACCACTAGCGTTTTTTACCTTTGTTGTCAAATTTGACATCATTTTTGGAATTTTGGCCTTTACATGCTAGCATGAATGAAATTCATAGTATGTGGGCTATAAAGTTCACTTTAAATTTTAAAATAATCCAAAATTTTTGCAAAAACAATATCACAAGGTAGGATTTTTGATGAGAAAACAAGGCAATTATTTTTTTCTCTTGAATTCCTACCAAATTACAATGCAAATTTTGGCTACCAGACTTTCTTATGCACAACATGAATTTTCTTGAGGTGTTTGACCAAAGATGCTACTTTAGTTAGCATCAAATATGAGGATCAAAAGTAGAATTACTATTCAAGTAGTCAATATCCCTAATTCCTATAGCTTGTTATTAAGAAAAAGTTAGAGTTGAAACTTCTTTGGGTATATAGCGATTGATTATTCACACATGTAGTTGCCATGGGAAGATGAACCAAATTAGATTTATATATATAGCAAATCACTAATGATAAATAATATGACTTTAGATGGAGAAAACAAAAGAGTTAAATCAAGAGAAGGTGAATCAGGAGTCAATTCAATCTGAGAAGTACAGGTTATGCATTCTAAGGATTAATCAGAAGAATTCTAGCAATTATATTTTGATGGGGCTTGAAATTCAAAAGGATAAAGAATTGACATTATCTTAATTAGTCTAGAAAATAAAGTACATTTGAAGGCTATACATTTAGAATTCTCTTGAACAAATAATAGAGTCAAGTATGAATCTTTATGTAAAGGGTTGAGAATGGTACATAAAAAAGAAATTACCAAATTAGTGATTAAAGAAGACTCATAGCTCGTATGTGATCAAGTTGAAGGAAAATGCAATGTTAAGAGCTCGTTTCTTAAAACTTATAGGAAAATTATAGTAGGATTACTCCAAGATTTTATAGAATATAGAATTAAAAACAACCCAAGACAAAAGAATAAGAAGGTTGATGAACTTTCAATAGTAGCTTTAACTCAAGAGTTATCAAAAATAAATAGAAGCCATAAAATAATAATTAAGTTAGAACTAGAACTAATGGTCCTCGATAACAAAGAATACTTTCAAGTATTTGAAGATGATCATCAAATAATTCAATTTCATAAGAACATAGGAGAATTTAAAGGTCAAGTTCATGAAAAGGTTAATTTAATATCCAATGATAAAAGGATGCCTCAAAGGATACCACAGTCCGCAGAAGAATTCAAACAGAAACTATTAAAAGAATTAGATGTTCAAAATTTTGAAGATCAAGCTTATGAAACAGTTAACTTAAGATGTCAAGATATTCCAAAGCTTCTCAAGGTTGGAAAAAAGCTTTAGTCAAATGTAAGAGGAGAATTAATACAAGTTCTTAGAGAATATTTAAGTAGTTTTTCATTGTCATAAAATCATTTAAAAACTTTTGATCCCAACGTTATGACTCCTAAAATTCCTTTGAAAAAGGGCTATAAGATAGTCACACAGAAGCTAAGAAAGTTTAATGCAGTCTTTGAGCTAGCGATGGAAGCTAAAATTAACAAATTGTTAAGTGCTAGCATAATATATCTAGTCAAGTACTTGGTTTGAATAGGTAATTTAGTGCAAGTCAGAAAAAAGAATGGAGATATAAGGCTATGTGATGAGTGGTGAGGTACCCCTATGCTCAACCATACGAATACGAGCGTCTCACACGCGATCCAGTCGAACTCCAAGGACTAAGTGCTTACGCGCCTTATGGAACACCTAAGGTTAATCAATCATTGTCCTCCCAAACTTACTTGTATTGTCACGGTTGTATGGTTAAGTAAGTTTGAGGCATATTATTTTTATGTCTTTTATCTTTTAATGTCTTTACGCTAAGAGGGGAAAGGTGAGAAGAACTAAATGACTACTTTTGCTAACTAAGTCCTAGTTTCCTTAACACCAGTATTCATTCCCACTTGCCGCACACACCTTGAACCAGTGCAACTCTACTAGGATTACCAAACGATATTCGTTACTGGGTTACCAAGCATTACAAATGTGCTCGAAGCAGTCGTACTAAATGCACTTAACTAGGAGAGTTAAGGGTTGAGAAAGATTAATTATCTAGGAAAGAAATTAAACATTCAACAGTAATTAAGTCCTATTTAGCTTAGTCCATGTACTACAAGGTTTATCAAAAATTTCATCTTTATTGCCGTACACAAATGTGTGCTCAGGTACAATTTGCTCGAATAAAGATCTGTTCACTTTGAGACTCCTACTGCGGGCACATGGAAATTATTCTATCTCTGGAATGGTAAAACTGCTAGAGTTTAGCTAAGGGTCTAAATCTAGATGGGTGAATAAGGGAAAGTTGCCTCTTATTTATAAAACTAGCAACGGGCTACGATATCACATACGCGATATCGCAGGGGCTGACGTGATATCACAGCTCATCATACCCCCATGACTGAATGAAAACTCGTCCTCGAGTTCCTTACAAAATATTGGAAAGGTATGGGATTATTGACTTGAATGATGCTAATGGTGAATGGGGTGACATGTGAACGGATCATCATTACAATACATGACAAACTTAGTGTTCATGACAACAAGAATGAACACTAAACACATTTGACATCTAGCCTTATTTGGCAGCTAAGAGAGAAGAGAAAAGAGAGAGAGAAAAGAAGAAGTCTGTTGCTGCCAATGCCAAGATTGTGCCTTTCATTGTCCATCCATAAGCACGCCATCAATCTTGTTCCTTGTATAACTTTTCCAGCACCAGTCCATTCCAAGTGTTCCCTCCAGATCCAATCCAATGTTGTATGATTTTCATCTACACACATAACACAGTCTTATATTAGCAAGGGTAAATGAATCACAATGTAGTTAATACCTTGTCTCAGTGTAAGGTCCATTGGCTGAGTTGTGATATGGCTAATGTGGATCTAGAGATATAATACTAGTGACTACCCGAGGTGTAGGGGTTAGGAGAAAATCAAAAAAATTGGACCAGAACCCCCATGACTAAGAGCGAACCTTCAGTAGCAATAGGATGGAAAAAGATAAGGAATAAGAAATATCGAGAAAAAGAAACAACGACAGCACTGATAAAATGGATGTCAAAGATGGAGATGAATAAAATAAATGTTGATTACAAAAATGTTTAAGGGAAAGAAATTAACAGATGCACCAAATAGGAATGCCAGTGGGTCCTCCCCAAAGTAGGCTCATGCCCTTAATGCCCTGACAACCCCACATTCAAAGAGTCCGTAGGCTGTAGGAATGTCATTTGGAACCAAGAGTTAAATTGTTAACCACAAGAGTTTACCAATAAGAAAACAATGCATCAACCAAAATATGGACTATTGATACAATCGACAATGAGGTGAAAAGTGAAGAAAAGAAAGGTGGGAAGAAGAGGATGGAATGGAGTCTCAAAAGCAAGGTGATGTACAGCCCCTTATGTGTTGATGGTTAATGTGACTTAGTACATCTCATTCCAAATCTGGCCTCAAACAATCCACATCCAATGACTTTGCATTAATACATTTGGCCCATCCATCCACCTGAAGTAACATGAATTCCTCCACCAAAGAGTCACCACCATTCCAACGAAACGAACAAGGAGAAAGTAGGAAACGAGAAGGGCCTTCGTTAGAGGGAACATTTTTATTTAGTTCCATAACTAGTGCTTGTAGCCCAAATGATTATTTTGTCTAAGGGGTGTGCTTTCAATTCTCACTATTTTTTTTTTTTGCGTGAGAACCACACCATGCAAAGACTTATTATTTTTATTAGCTCAGCTTCTCGATAATGGAGCAGCGTTGAACTAGTACGGGAGACTCAAGAAGAAAACATCCAAGCACCCAAGAGAATGGCTAGCACAAATGCATCAAGTTCCCTTGAAGTCACACCCTTTTCAGTCCTTGAGTCCTTCCTTAGTTTGAGAAATACTCAGTCACCAATTCGTTGAGAGTTCTTATTGGTGAAAAAGGAACTATACAGTTCCAAGCCAAGAGAGATCATAGAAATTCATGGATGCATGGATGACGTGGATTGATTGCGTGCTATACCAAAAGAACCACACCTTAGTATCAACATCATAACTTAAAGGTAAAAACTAAACATTAGCAATCAATGTAATACAATTCATACCACTATCAAGAGCACTTATTAGGTGACGAATCAAACAAAATAAACAAACACACAAGAAATGAAAAAGTATAAACGTTGTAAAACAAAAAATAAGAAAAGTTAAAGAAATTTGTAAAAAAAAATTTTAAAAAGAAACTGAGGGCCTCAAATGATCAGCATAGGTGGCCATCTCCCCCATGACTGAATTGAAAAGGAGCAATCCAAAATAATGAGCACTTATTTAAATTTTTTAGAAGTGTCCAACTTCTCCCAATTGATGTTTTCAGGTCAAGGGTTGGAAGTTGGCGACGCTCTTGCTCCAATGTATCTATGCTTTCGACGTGGCTGCAAGTTGGTCCCCTAGTTAGTTCCATGCATATTGGTGAGTTGCTCTCTTGATTAGCTATCAACCACTGGGTGTTTTCTTGTTGTGTGGTTGCTACATACATGCACCTTTGTATGTTAACCTCTGGTGCACACCAATTGCATGCAGGCAATGCTGAACATTCATGTACATAATCACACCCTGTATCACTATATGTGATGCATGGAACTTTCTTCTTCTCGATAGTTCCACAAGTGTTTTCCTTAAATATTTCCAGTGAAAGATCATGGATTCCTAGGCATGCATTCATAGTACTTAGCCATGCCCTTCCCATTATTATTGGGAAGTCCCCTTTGTCATTTTTGACTTGTATCACTAGGAGATCAGCTGGGTATGACCAACCACACACAGTGGTAATGATGTCCTCCACCAATCCCAAGAAATAGTGATGGACTGGTCAGCCAACTCTAAGTGAATATTGCTCTTCTTTAGGGGAGGCAGATTCCAAGCTTTATACATCTCTTGTGATATGAAGTTGACTTCGGAACCTGAGTCCATAAGAGCTTTACAAGGTTCATTCTCAACAACATAGAGATAAATTAGGGGGCTTCCTAGATTAGAGAATTTCTTGGGAAGGTGGCCCACCTTAATCTAGTTAGTGATGGTATGTGTTAACATAACCATTTGTGTTGAGCTCTATTTTTGGTTTGAAGGGAGCTCCGAAGCCTTATTTGATGGAGAAGCATTCGAAGGCTCAACCGCTTATGGTTGTGAGAGCTTGTTTAGACTGTTGGTTCTAAAAAAAGGTCTTCTCTTTGTATGATTGTTAGAACCAATAGTGGGTTGAAGGTTTACAGCTCTCATAGCATTGCGTTGCTAAGGTTGAGTGGGGAGGTTCCCTTACATCGCTGGAGCAGGTGGTAGTGGAGCTATTGGTGTGAGAGTCGCAGATGGGTTCGAAGGATGGTATGCATGTGGTGTATCTCTCCTAGGAGAAGGAGTCCTATAGTACTCCCGAGCCTGGTAGTGATGTTGTGAGGTCGCGTGACCGACAGAGTCACTTGGAGAGATTGGCTGCTTCATGTAGTACCCATATGGATCCAATTACCGGTAAGGGTATTGTTGCCTTGGCAGTGGCATCCACCATGACTATGGGTATTGCCATTGCTGGTGTTGCTCCATAGGTTGTGGCAAAGTTCCACTTGGATAATACGTTAAGGTTTGGTGGAACTACCTTGGGTTACCTTGGGGATAAGGTAACCGTTGGGGTGCTTTCCATTTGTTAAGTCGTGGGTTGAGTGCATACACCCTAGACTCTTG
>MNCI01022025.1:54236-75033 GCA_015680685.1 Gnetum montanum
ATCAATCGTTGTCCTCCCAAACTTACTTGTATTGTCACGGTTGTATGGTTAAGTAAGTTTGAGGCATGTGATTTTTATGTCTTTTATCTTTTAATGCCTTTACGCTAAGAGGGGAAAGGTGAGAAGAACTAAATGACTACTTTTGCTAACTAAGTTCTAGTTTACCAAGCACCAGTATCTGTTCCCACTTGCCGCACACACCCTGAACTAGTGCAACTCTACTAGGATTACCAAACGCTATTCGTTACTGGGTTACCAAGCATTACACACGTGCTCAAAGCGGTCATACTGAATGCACTTAACTAGGAGAGTTAAGGGTTGAGAGAGATTAATTATCTAGGAAAGCAATTAAACATTCAACAGTAATTAAGTCCTATTTAGCTTAGTCCATGTACTGCAAGGTTTATCAAAAAGTTCGTCTTTATTGCCATACACAAATATGTGCTCAGGTATAATTTGCTCGAATAAAGGTTTGTTTACTTTGAGACTCCTACTGAGGGCACATGGAAATTATTTTATCTTTGGAATGGTAAAAGTACCAGAGTTTAGCTAAGGGTCTAGATCTAGATGGGTGAACAAGGGAAAGTCACCTCTTATTTATAGAAGTGGTGATGGGCTGCGATATCGCATATGCAATATCGCAATGGCCAATGCGATATCACGGATGTGATATCGCGGCCAACGCAATATCGCAGCTCATCACTATGTGTTGATTTCAGGAATTTAAACGAAGCTTCAATTAAGGATAGATATTCACTTCCAAGAATTAATGAAATGTTGATAAAAGTATCAAGATATCAATTATACTTGTTTTTAGATGGATTTTTAGGATATAATCAAATAATAGTATATAAGAATGACAAATTCAAGGCAACATTTATCACTAAATGGGAAAAGTGTGCGTATAAGAGAATGTCCTTTAGCTTATCAAATGTAGGGGCTACTTTTCAACAAGTTATGAATATTGATTTTAAAGTGCTTTTTGGTAAATTTATTGCTATCTATTTGGATGATATTGTGGTTGATTCAAAACATGAGCTCGATCATATCTCTCACTTACAGCAAATATTTAATAGATGTGAAGAATTTGATATTTCTTTAAATCCTAAAAAGTGTGTTTTTGGAATAAAACTAGGTAATTTACCAAGGCATATAATTTGTCAAAAAGAAATAGCTATTGATTGGGCTAGAATTCAAGCTATTCAAGATATAGAACATACTACGAATAAAAAGGCATTAAGATCATTCTTAGGAAAGATGAACTTTGTCAACAAATTTATTTCCAAATTTACTGAAATAACAAAGCCTCTTTCACAAATGCTAAAGAAAGATATCAAAGTAAGAAAAAGAAAAGAATCACTTGAAGCTTTGAAACAAATTAAAGAAGCCAGTTTAGAAGCCCCATATTTGATAAAACCTAAATTAAATGAAGATCTCTAGCTATATGCTTTCCCTTCAAAAGATTCATTAGCTACTGTATTAACACAAAAGAATAAAATAGAAGAAAAGTCAATCGAAATTTTCAATTACTAACTAAAAGATGCTGAAACAAGTTATTCAAAATTGGAAAAAGAAGCATTTTCCATGAACAAATCTTTAGGACATTTTAAGTATTATCTACAACATACTTTAGTTCACATTATAACCATAGAGCCAACTTTAAGACAATTCCTATCTCAAAATGAAATTGGATTGAAGAGAGCTAACTAGATAATTAAACTTCAACAATTTAGCTTTAATTTAGAAACGTACAAAACAATAAAGAATATAGGATAAGCTAGGATGATGGCAGGAGAATCAAAGCAAAAAATACTAATTTTCTTCAAAAATACCAATTGGTATGATGATATATTAAAATTGTTTATCAACTGAGAGCTTCCTAAAAATCTATCTAAAGACAAAGAAAGAACTTTTATAATCAATACTAAGAAATACATATATACTCAAGGAATTATGTACATGAAAGATTTTATAGGTATTTTACTACAATATTCATCAAATCAAAAAATTGAAGACATATTGAAACAATATCATGATCATGAGGATTTGTACTATGAATCTTCTATGGCCATGATGCAACATATACTAAGATATGATTTTTATTGGCCAATGATGTATAATGATATAAGCTATAAGATTCTAACTTACAATAAGAGCTAAATTCATGGGCCAAAGTTGAGAAAGGCTAATGCTCTATTGAAACTAGTAATAGTATATGTGCTTTTCAAAGATAGGGATTGTATTTCATAGGAGCTATCACTCTGTCAAAAGTAGGACATAGATTTATATTGATAGTTACTGATTATTTCACCAAATAGCTAGAAGCTAAAGCATTAAGAAGAAGTACATCATATAATGTAATAAAATTTCTTGAGCAATGCATTGTGAATCATTTTGGGTTACCAGAGTTATTAGAAACTAATAATGACACAACTTTTCAATCAACTGAGTTTGTAAGATGGGCATCAAAAAAATCAATTTTACTATATTCCTCTTCCAACTATTATCCACAAGGGAATGGTCTAGCTAAATCCACTAACCAAAAGTTGATCACATGTAATAATCACTAAAACTTTGTGTACTAAAATTGAACTATTTTTATTAATTACATCAGAGAACTTATCGATCTAAAGGACCAATTTAGTGTTAACAATCTTTTTTGCATAATGCTTGTATACATTAGCAACTTATTGGTTGAATCTGTAACATTGAAAGATGCAAGCTATGCACCTTAACCAACAAGTCACAGTTTGATATGAATTAATCATAGCATCAAAAGTAATACTACTAGTTCCTTGAAACATCAATGTATAAAAATAACTAAGGCATGCAAACTATTGGTTAGAGAATCTAAAATACCACATTTCTCAACAACAGTTAACAAAAAAATTGTGCATTGGATCATGGTATTGAGTATGAAAAAAGTGTCAATAAGAGACCATGTAAATACATAAATATCATCAAAAAGTAATGTCAAAGGTAGCTATGACTGAATACATATACATAGACATAATGGTCTAGCTAGATCCTACTGCTTTATTGTCTTGAGCTTCATTTGGAGCATTAGTCTACATGCAATCTATCTTTGTGATAGTATCATCAACCTCAGTGATTAGTTACTCCTCCATCCCAGCTATTCCTGATGGTCCTAGCTCTAACTCATGGACTAAAGTGGTCATCCCAATGAATACAGGGTCAGGAATATCCTCCATCACCACTAAACCAAAGGAGCCATGCAATGACCAAAAATGTTCAAACGAGTACTTACCCAATGATTGAACATTCACAGATAGGTGGGTAAGCCTCATATCCACCTATCCAAAACTGTGATCGATCTCCAACTGCATGGCATCCATGCAGGTAATCAATCTATCCTTTATTGTATCTAAGTAGGCAAATAGTGTTGCACCATCTCCAAACTATTGTTGTTTCTAGTCAAGATTAATATGAGCAACCTGCATCTTGTTGGTGTGCCCATAAAACTAATCCCAATTAGTCATTTTTCCATCTTCTGGGACACATGGATCTTGGAGCCAAGTGAGATCATTAAGTCATGTCCTAGGGACATGCTAGGTGTAGAATGCACACCCTAAATGTGGCAACTAATCCTCACCAAAAAGTTAGACCTCTTTGTCATCCCCCTTAGGTTCGGGGATTTGCCAATGCCTAAAACGAGCAGACATAATTCATGGGAAAGGCACTGCAGCAGCATCTCTACTAATGATCTCCATTCTCTACATTATAATGTGGGGATACTTCAATAAACATTCCCCCTCTAAATATAGCAGGACCATTAGGGTGAAGAACATCACATGAGTGTGATGCATGATAGCCAAGAGCTTTGTGTGAATTGCCCTAATAAATACTCTCCATCATGGGTTGATGTTCCTATAAAGCCATCCTATCTCATCAGTCTCCACCTCAAGCACCTTACTCAAGAGCTGTGCATTTTTCTTGGAAGTGGTAGCCACAAAATACTCCCTTTGAGCACCAATAGATATGTTAAGTACCTGCCCCAAGATCTACTTCGTGAGTGTATAAGTAAAGTCACCAATCTCGACCACCTTCAAAATAAGTGATCCTTGATGATGTGCCACATAAAACAGACAAGCCTCCTTCTCATAATAATTAGGACCTCCAGTGATGATGAAATCAAGATGTTGTTTAGGAAGCTTATTAAGCATCTCTAGCCAAATAAGCTACATCAAAGACCAGAAGTCCCTTGGACTTCACAAGGGGGCTGATCTAAGTTTCACCTCCCTTTATTGTTGCTCCTCTTGTGCTAATGTCTCCTATGCATGCCAATATGCCTCTTGCTCCTGCTGTTTGGCAACATTCCATGCAGTAGCCTGATAGCCTACTTGATATCTTCCCTGTGTTTGTCCTCTCTCTTATGCCTCCTACACTCTGCTAGATCTCCTCTTGCTATCTTGTTGTGATGACAATCCTCTCTGAGAACACAAAATTATATTATAGCACAATTGTTAACAATTAAATGCATTATCATGATACCATGTTTTTCCCATTTAGTTAGGCATAACATTTCTATTACATCACTATGTGATGGTAGTGATAACAGATATTAAAGAATGTCACATCCACTATACTCAACATACATTATTTTTTTCAAATGCCCTATTATAACAACAAAAAATAACCTTTTTAATCAAGAAAGATGTTGTTTTTGAAACTATGATAGTTTAATGCTCTCACAGTTGGTGTTTTTATGTAGACTGCAACTGGATTATGGATGAGTTGTACAATGACCATCATTGAAGGTAAATGTTGTGATGTGCTTTTTCTATTATTTTGACCCAGTTGCAAGTTGATCATGACTCAATGATAGTCCATAGAAGCTAAGAAACTTCTGGATTATTTTTCTGGAAAAAATACAAGTGGGTTGCAAATTGTGGTAGACTCACTGTCAATATTTTTATTGGTTGTGACTAGAATGTGATTTGCGGCAAGGTCATAGTGTTTGAGATATGCAACTTGAACCTAATCTTGGTGAAATGAACCTTGATATTTTCCTTATTGTTGTTGACCGCTTTGAAGCATTAATCTGAACCTACAACTTCATAGAAATAGAGGACAAAGACATGCACACAGATTTTGTATTCTTATAACAAATATTTGGGGCTTTATTCTTCATGTTTATAATTTGTTTGAGCCTCTTCAGGTATGATAAACACATTTTTTCAAACAAAGTACCTAGATCTTCTCTAAGGGCTTCTATAAACATGTTTGTTTTAATACATTTTCAAAATACATAAAAGAGAGAGAAGTAAGAATTTTGTTGGGAGCATTCATGGGTCACATTTCTTTTGCATACAATTTTCTATCTTCTATTTAAAACTCAAATGCATGCTGAAATAAAAGACTAATATAAATTAAGTTACATGAAATGGAGATAAAACAAAATGCTATTCCAATATTGGAGTGGAGTAGCTCATCCAACTTCGAACTCCCAACTCAAGAAAGTGATAGCTAATGCATGTACATATACTTGTATGATAGGGTATTTTTACTTCTAGCTAGAGTTAACTATCTGATTTAAGTTTTGTGTTTGATTAGGAGTAACATAGCTACTAGTTATACCCTAATGACTTGCTATAGGGTGATTAGAGGAGACATTGTGGTTTCGTCAGTTGTTGGCTAGACACACGGTTTTTCTTGTGGTCCTATAATTGGAACCCATCCATCTTATTTTACCAACTTATTTCATCAACTCATCCATCTTACTGATTTTTTCCAACATGACAAGTTTACCCTCATTTTAAACCCTAATTTTTACTTTATTGAAAACTAGAAATTGGTAAATTTGTAAAACTAAATTCTAGTGCATGAAAGAAACAATATACTAAATTATAGAAATTTCATGTATAAAAGCCATCAAATAATTTGTAAAACTATTGCAAGTAATCCTAGTGCAAGGAAAAAGAAAATAAATTTTGAATTGTGAGATGGATAACTTACCCTCCTAGTCATTACTAATAAAAATTGAATAATATAATGCTTTGAAACGAAATCATGTGTTGTTGCCTTCTTAGCTACCGCCTACGGCCTTCTATGACATTGCTTCCCACCTAATGTCTACTATGTCCAAGTGAAAGTAAAAGTGAGAATAATGGTTGCGCTGATACATTTTATTTTTTTACATTTTAACCCATGATGCAAGGTTTTGTGACCCGCATATTATAGAAAAGTGTGAGTCACACATTAAATCTATTCTCATAGTTTAACTTGAAAAATGTGTTTTGCATTTTTTAGTTGCTACTCATAGTTTGATCTATAGTTTTTGAGATGCATAATAAAATGTGAATCGCACCCTTCTTAAAAGTATGTCGAACACTATTTTTTGTGAGACGCACTGATATAACAATATGCAACTTGCAATATTCATTGCTACTTGCAATCTGAACATGGAAAGTGCCACTTACATTGAAGTGCATTGAGTTAAATTAGTCTCTATAAAAAAATTAAATTGTGGAGATATGTGAACTGCATGAACTCACAAACTTTTTTGATGAAAGCAGAGTGACTCATATAGATTTATAAAATTCAAGACTGCTCAATATTGCAAGATGCATGTTCACACATGTTATTTTAAAAATACTACATGTACATGTGAATCTCATGTTGTCGCAGTCCTTTAAAAAATGAGATACAAGGATCATTGTCCAAAACATAATTAACAATGTACATATAAGCAACACATGTCCAACACATAGTCTTACAACACCTAATTAAGTAATATAAAGCATAGTTTAATCCAAGAAAAGAGAGTGAAAAACATGTTTTCAAGTAATCAATAACAAACATAACATCTTCCACTCATAGTTTTCTTTCCAAGGATGTTGAACAAAAAATACATTGATAAAAATGCTATCTAATGAGCTATTGGTTTAGGGTAGATGCAGGATTAGAGGACTATCCATGATTCTCTTGGCCATCTACACTCTAATATGTAAGCAAAATGAAATTAATTAAAATAAAAAGAACATAATGTAAAGTATTTTAATAACCACAAATAAGCAAAAAAAAATAAGTACATTTGGAAGGACATTAGGAATCATAAAAGTTTTCATGTTTATTATTAGATAGAGTATGTGATTTTCGTATATGATTTAATGCTAGATGTTCATTTAAACATTGTGTTACATTGGGCTTGAACCATAGCATTATGTTAGGGTTTAGGGTTTAGGAAATCACAATGGACATTAGGAAGATGAAAACTTCTTGTAATTTTGGCCTTTCGAGTGACCCTCTTCATTCTAGTAGCATTAAATTACAAGTAATTGTTTCCTCTCGGATAGTCTAGGTACCTTCCGATTGGGACTGTGAGAGAGTGCTAGTTACACATCCTCACAGTTCAGCTAGAATTTGCAATCGAATAACTCTATGCCTTTCAGAAGCCACAATCTCAAAGCAATTATTTCCTTCTAGAAGGTCTAAGTGCCTTTGATTGGGATACCAGAAGGGTGCTAGTAGCACATCCTTGTAGTTTACTTAGACCTTGCTGCCAGATGATCCTCTGCCTTTTGGAAACCATAATCTCTAAGCAATTATTCGCAACTAGAAGGTCTTAATGCCTTCTAGATTATCTTCTACCTTTCAGATGATCCTTTTCCTTTTGGTAGCCTCATATTACAAGCAATTGTTCCATTTCAGAAGATCTAGGTGCCTTTGATTTAGAGCTACAGGAGGGTGCTAGTCACACCTCCTCGTAATTTAACTAGAATTTGCAAAAGCCACAATTTTAGAGCAATTATTCCTTTCTGGAAGGTCTAAGTGCCTTTCAGCTAATCTTCAACCTTCCAGGTAACCCTCTTCATTCTGATAGCATCAAATTACAAGCAATCATTTTCTACCGGAAGGTCTGGGTGCCTTCTTATTGGGAAGCAATCATTTTCTACAAGAGTGTGCTAATCACACATCCTTGCAGTTTAGCTAGAATTTGTAATTGGATGATCCTCTACCTTTCAAAAGCCACAATCTTGGAGCAATTATTCTCTTTTGGAAGGTCTAAGTACCTTTCAGATGATCTTCAACCTTTTGGACGACCCTCTTCCTTCCAGTAGCCTTAAATTACAAGCAATTGTTCCCTTTCAAAAGGTCCAAGTGCCTTCTAGTTGGAATTGCAGGAGGGTGCCAGTCACACCTCCTCGCAATTTAGGTAGAATTTGTAATTGGATGACCCCCTGCCTTCTGGTAGCCATAATCTTGGAGCAATTATTTTCTTCAAGAAGGTTTGAGTGCCTTTTGGTTAGGACTATAGGAGGGTGCTAGTTGCACATCCTCACAATTTAGCTAGAAATTACAACCAAATGGTCCTCTACCTTCTGAAAGCCATAATCTCAAAATAATTATTCCCTTTTGGAAGATCTGAGTGCCTTTCGGTTGGAACTAAAGAGGGTGCTAGTAGCACATCCTTGTAGTTTACCTATACCTTGCTACTAGATGATCCTCTACCTTCTAAAAACCACAATCTCCAAGTAATTATTTATAATCAAAAGGTCTTAATGCTTTTATGATTATCTTCAACCTTTCAAGCAACCCTCTTCCTTCTGGTAGCCTCAAATTATAAGTAATTGTTTCCTTCCAAAAGGCCTAGGTGCCTTCTGGTTGGGACTATGGGAGGGTGCTAGTCGCACCTCCTCATAGTTTAGCTAGAATTTACAACCAGATGACTCTCTGCCTTTCAAAAGCCACAATCTCAGAGCAATTATTCCCTTCCAAAAGGTCTGAGTATCTTCCAGCTAATCTTTAGCCTTCCAAGCGATCCTCTTCATTTTAGTAGCATCAAATTACAAGCAGTTGTTCCCTACCAAAAGATCTAGGTGCCTTTTGGTTGGGACTATGGGAGGGGGCTAGTAGCAGTTCCTCATAATTTAGCTAGAATTTGCAACTGAATGCCCTTTGCCTTTCGAAAGCCATAATCTCGGAGTAATTGTTCCCTTTCAGAAGGTCTAAGTACCTTCTAGATTATCTTTATCCTTTTGAATGACCCTCTTCCTTTTGGTAGCGTCAAATTACAAGTGGTTTTTTCCTTTTGAAAGGTTTAGGTGCCTTCTAGTTGGGACTACAGCAAGGTGCTAGTCATACCTCTTTGCAGTTTAGCTAGAATTTGCAACCGAATGACCCTCTTCCTTCGAGTAGCCATAATCTCGGAGTAATTATTCCCTTTTGGAAGGTCTAAGTACCTTTTGGTTGGGATTGCAGAATGGTGCTACTAGCACGTCCTTGCAATTTACCTATACCTTGTTGTTGGATGACCCTCTGCCTTCTGGAAACCACAATCTCCAAACAATTATTTCCAACTAATGATCTTCAGCCTTTGGACTACCCTCTTCATTCTAGTAACATCAAATTACAAGCACTTGTTCCCTTCTAGAAGGTCTAAGTGCCTTTTGGTTAGGACTGCAGGAGGATGCTAGTTGCACATCATTACAATTTAGCTAGAGTTTGCAACCAAATGACCCTCTGCCTTTCGGAAGCCACAATCTTGGAGCAATTGTTCACTTTCAAAAGGTCTAAGTGCCTTTTGACTAATCTTCAGCCTTCTAGGTGATAGACCCTCTTCATTCCGATAGCATCAAATTACAAGCAATTGTTCCCTTTCGAAAGGTCTAAGTGTCTTCTAGTTGGGATTGTGAGAGGGTGCTAGTTACACATCCTCACAGTTTAGCTAGAATTTGCAAATAGATGACCCTATGCTTTCTAGAAGCCATAATCTCGAAGCAATTGTTCCCTTTCGAAAGGTATGAGTACCTCCTAGTTAGGACTACGGGAGGGTGCCAGTAGCAAGTCCTCGTAGTTTATCTATACCTTGCTACTAGATAACTCTTTACCTTTCGAAACTCACAATCTTCAAGCAATTATTTGCAACCAAAAGGTCATAATGCTTCTTTAGCCTTTTGGATGATCCTCTTCCTTCTAGTAGCTTTAAATTATAAGCAATTGTTCCCTTTTGAAAAATCTAGGTGCTTTCTCGTTGGGATTGTGAAAGGGTGCCAGTCACACCAAGAGATACAAAATTCACATCATACGTATCCATTCCCTCACCAACCACATCATAGGCTTTGTAACGATAACCTCGTCCTGTCCGAGATAGGAGCAGGAACATGGGTTTGGAGGAGTAGTAGCAGAACGAAGGAGGGTGACAAATTTTTGTCCCAATCCAAATGGATGATGATATGATACATTATCAGTTATTCCGGTAACGGCCTGCGGATTTCTGTCTCTATCACATGCGCAAAGAGTATTCCTACTTTTTTTCTTTTAATTTCACGTGCGTCACTAGATGTCGGTACTTTTTCTAAATATGTTCTGCCTCGTTATGCAACTTGATTATTTGCACTGCAATGCTTTTAGAATGATCAAATCATTTTTTCTGGTGTACTTGCGAGCATAGGATAAAAATTTCGCTCAAGCAATTTCGGGTTTGTAAATGATTTTAAGCCGAAAAGAGACCAATTGGTTGTGATCATTCAAGATGCCTATTTTTTTAAAAAATTATTAGTGATTTAACCCAAGGTTGTGATCATTCAAGATGCCTATTTTTTTTTTCTAATAATTTTTCATTTTGGGTGTGCTTCAGTAGCTGCTGCCGTAATTGTTTAGTCCGTTTCAGACGTTCCTCCGTCTATAACGGAGGGACAGGCTGTATTCAGTTCCAGGCCCAGTCCAGCACCACAAGCACTTACAATCGTAATCATCGCCATCGTCATCAACAAATGCAAAGGGATAGCAATCAATGAATGAATGCATCGAATCAATTTTGTTATTTCTGTGACGAGGCAAACCTGCAGCCCAAAAGCAAACGCAGAGGGGAAAGGGCGAGGGCTAAGCTTTTAACAAGTTCAACTGTAAGTCCGAGTCTGATTGTGACCGCATCTATCAGCCTCGGTCTGCATCTGCTGTTTCTGCCCCTGCTTCTGCTTCGTCTTCTGCCTACCTCTACATACCCACACATTCACCATACTCATGCCCTAGGCCGAGACGAGAGAGTTAGATCCTTGAATTTTAGCTTGCTTGCTTTCTTTCTTATTGTACAAGTTGAGGTTGGGATAAGGGCAGTTGCGATGGCTTCAACGGATTTGGAGCAGCCCATGCTGGTGCAGCATGAGGAGAGGCGTATGAGGAAGAAAAGCGTGGTGGATTTTTTGGTTCACTTTAGATGGATTGTGGTTATCTTTGTGGTGCTGCCTGTGTCATTTCTGTTCTACTTCATGATGTACCTTGGGGATGTGTGGTCTGAGAGCAAATCGTTGAAGAAGAGGCAGCAGGAGCATGATAGGAATGTGCAGAAAGTGATAGAGAGGCTCAAACAGAGGGACCCTCGCAGGGATGGTCTGGTATGCACTGCCAGGAAGCCATGGGTGGCTGTGGGAATGAGGAATGTGGACTACAAGAGAGCCAGGCATTTTGAGGTGGATCTGTCTGCATTCAGGAACATTCTTGATATTGACAAAGACAGAATGGTCGCCAGAGTTGAGCCCCTGGTGAACATGGGCCAGATCACTAGAGTGACTGTGCCCATGAATCTGGCGTTGGCTGTGGTTGCAGAGCTTGATGATCTCACTGTTGGGGGCCTCATCAATGGCTATGGCATTGAGGGAAGCTCTCACATTTATGGCCTTTTCTCTGACACTGTTGTGGCTTACGAGATCATCCTGGCTGATGGCACTTTGGTGAGGGCTACCAAGGACAATGAATACTCAGATCTGTTCTATGCTATCCCTTGGTCTCAGGGCACTCTTGGCCTGCTTGTTGCTGCAGAGATCAAGCTCATCCCCATCAAGGAGTACATGAGGTTGACCTACATTCCTGTTAGAGGGAGTATCAGGGATCTGGCGCAGGCCTACATTGATTCGTTTGCTCCCAGGGATGGGGATCCAAGTAAGATCCCTGATTTTGTAGAGGGCATGATTTACAATCCCACAGAGGCAGTGCACATGATTGGGAGGTATGCATCAGCAGAGGAGGCCACAAGCAAAAACAAGGGCAAGGGCAATGTCATCAATAGTGTTGGGTGGTGGTTCAAACCATGGTTTTACCAGCATGCTCAGACTGCATTGGACAGGGGTGAGTTTGTGGAGTACATTCCCACCAGGGAGTACTACCACAGGCACACACGCTGTCTCTACTGGGAGGGTAAGCTCATCCTTCCATTTGCTGATCAGTGGTGGTTCAGATGGACTCTGGGCTGGCTCATGCCTCCCAAGGTCTCTTTTCTCAAGGCCACTCAAGGTGAGGCCATCAGGAATTATTACCATGAAAACCATGTCATTCAGGACATGCTTGTTCCTCTTTACAAGGTTCCTGATGCTCTTGAGTTTCAGCACCGCGAGATGGAGGTATGGATATGATGAATACGGTTCATCCTCCTCCTGCTTTCTATGTTCAAAATGCTACAACACTCACTCTCTGCATATTTATTATTATTATTATTTTCTTTTGTTCGTTTTCTGTTGCCCGCTTTTTATGGTCAAATTGCTAGAGCGCTCTCTCCATATTTATTATTATATTTTCTTTTGTTTGTTTTCTGTTTCTGAGGAAAGTCAAAAGTCCCCTAGGGTTATAGCGAGGGTATCAACTGACTTGCCGAATACTAAGCTAACATGTGCTTTCAAAAGCACGCCTTGGTGTGTCCGGTTTAGGAATCATGACTTTGGGCTAATTGAGTCATTTAGTTTTTTTAGATAGACTGCTAGTACCCGTTAAACGTTAAGGGTGTGTATTGCTACTGTAATTACTGCCTTGGATATTTGCCCAATTCTCACCAGCTTTGTAAAAGTATGCAGACCTTTTGGATTTATGCTTTTCATGTAGGTGGTGGCTTGTGCTTCTCCAAGTCATAGGTTAGATTCAAGGTTAAACATAACTTTCTTCAAAGACTGACTATGTAGTCAGTCTGTTAGGCACCAGGACCGCCTTAAACATGCCTTCCTTGAAAGACTGACTATGGAGTCATAGTCAGTCTGCTATGCACCTGGTTATAGTAAAATTGTCAAGCAAATTCTTCACGCATCTTGATTTGTTAGCCCATGTCATGATATAAAAGGCACAAACCAATGATAATGTAGGGTAACTGACCATGGAAAAATTCAAACTTAGGCACTACATTAACCCTGCCACGTTCTTATAGAATCAAAGCTAGATGCCGCTGAAGTTAACTGCATATTTGTTAGATATTTAACTGATTCATCATAATTCAACCAGTTTTTTATGTTCGTCAATTTTCTGGAGAGACTTAGGATAAGAAACTTTTTATTATGCATTTTAGTATTGTTACTGGCTAAATTCAATGCACGGCCTAGGCTTAATTAAGTGGTGTTTTATTAAGCTACATACCATTGGCACGGATTCTGTGTATTACTGGCATCCGATGGTTAAAAGTCAATTATGTACCTGCATGTTTGTTAATGGATAGCGGCCCCATTGATGATGTATGTTATTGTATGTTAAAGTGCTATAGTAAATACTTTTTTGGAATCTTTAGGGTTTTGAAATTGAAAAGCCGACTCAACTATTGCTATTTCTTTAAAGGTAAGATTTCATAGCTCCATATAGCTTGCCTGTCAATGTCAGTGCTATTCCATTCATGATGGTTGCTTTTGTATGTTAGGAATCTGATGGGTTTCAATAAATAACTACATTTTCAATATGAATTTGATTTTCTGTTTTGTTCTCATATATTTTTATGGGCTTGCATGAATATTTAATTTAGTGCAAATCTTATCTATGCATGACAAGACAACATGTGTGTTGGGGGATTTTGACTGTAGGTTTTAGGCTCTAAAGTATTATTTTTTGGCGTGCATGAATATTTAATTTAGTGCAAATCTTAGCTATGTATGACAAGACAATATGTGTGTTGGGGGATTTTGACTGTAGCTTTTAGGCTCTAAAGTATCTCTCATGGTTCCAGAAAGAACAAATATTTGTGCATCTTCTGCGTACAGGTCACTTGCCTATGTTTTGCTGGGCTAGCTTTTTAATTTTTAAATCTTTGGTACATAAATCGATGCCAGTTTCAATATCATAAATTTTTTGCATTGGCATTGTTTGAGTTAGCATCAGTCCAGGGTGCAATTATAAGATTCCTAATACATCCACACCATATTGTTTGGAAACTGTTGCATGTGTGTTTTCTTTTTGCCTCTTCTTATCTTCTGATCTCACATGATTCTATTGAATGTAGCTTTATAGTATGCATTGTTGCAATATGGCACCACCTTTTTTATTGTTTTTCTGTGAATTGCAACATGGTTTAAAGCAGTTTTATCTATTCTCACCATTTAAAAATATCAGGTGTATCCCATTTGGCTTTGTCCTCATCGTCTTTTTAAAACCCCTGTGAAGACGACGATATCTCCAGAACCTGGATTTGAGGCAGAACATAGACAAGGTGACACTGATTATGCCCAAATGTATACAGATGTTGGCATTTATTATGCTCCAGGTCCTGTGTTGCGTGGAGAGGTGTTTGATGGAGCTGTAGCTGTACGTAAAATGGAACAATGGCTCATTGACAATCATGGGTTTCAGCCACAGTATGCAGTTTCAGAGTTGAGTGAGAGAGATTTTTGGCGCATGTTTGATGGTTCACTCTACAATCACTGCAGAGCAAAATACAAAGCTGTTGGTACATTTATGAGTGTCTATTATAAAAGTAAAAAGGGAAGGAAAACTGAAAAAGAGGTCCAAGAGGAAGAACAAAAGCAGGTCGAAAATGAATACGCTGAATTGGATGAACCTGCAGTTTAATCTTAGGGCAGCATGAGAACAGAACTTATTTTCCTAACATCAAGTAGACGTTGTAGAGACACTTTTTTTGGGTTTTGAGGATGTTTGTAACATTTACAAGCTAGCCTTGTGGACGTGAATTCAGTTTCATGTTTTACGATCTGGAGATGGTTTTGATATAGATTTTTAGCCAGTGTTTATGATAATTCAGAGAATTGTGTGAAATGATGCATTCTTCTTTTTAAACTTGCAAGTTACTTTTTGAAGTCTTTATACAAACTTGATCCCTTAATACGTACTCTGCTTCTGTTTTGTTTTGAATGAACAATAATGTTTCTGTTTTGTTCTGTTTATCTTGGATAGTGTTTGTGTTCTGGGGTTGCTTTTAAATTTTTTCGCAATGGAGTTGAGGGGCTTAAGCTGAGGAAATAGTGTGCTTTGATTTGAGGCTTTTAATTTCAAATATATATTTGAAGCATGGTAAGTTGAGGGATGATAAGTTGTCTATTTCTTAAGTTGTAAGAGCTATTTCTTAAGTTGTAAGAGCTAGGTTGAGCTTGAAAAACTATTTGAAAAAGGTTAGACTTTTGTTCATCCACTCTAAAACGTAAGAGAAAACTATTTGAAAAAGGTTAGACTTTTGTTCATCCACTCTAAAACGTAAGAGAAAACTATTTGAAAAAGGTTAGACTTTTGTTCATCCACTCTAAAACTCCCTTGGTGAGATGAATGATATTGAACCTCTGAATAATGATCCTTTTATTTGAAGCAGGTCAGGTAATATTCTTTCAATCCAATACTCTAGGTATTTCACATCAAAAGAGTAATGACTAGGGGTATTTTCAAGGATACATGATCGTTAACCTTCTAGTCTTTTACATCGCACGTTTGAACCAAACCGGCTTTTGAAATCCAAGCTAATCATAAGATGACGAATAGGGGGTCTTGCTGTTGTTACTGAAATATTATTTTCTTCTGGGCTTTTTTCTTCTAAAATTGGTCTGTGTAAACAGAAATTAGCTTTTTCTGGACTTCCTGAACTCCCTGGAATATCTTTCAAATCATGCAGTCCGAATAGAACGATATTTATTTAAAACAGAAAATCATTGAAATAAATTTAATGAGGATCTCTGTGGGTTACTATACTAAAGATTGCTGCGGGTGATTGTGGGCCGAATCCTAGTAATTAGAAGTTATGGGCAAAAAATTGCTTGGGGTAGGCTTTGAACTTTCAAAATTGTTAATTTGTGACTAGAAATAAAATTCAAATTTTGTTCATGCGTTTTACATATTTCTAGAGATCGGAACATCTTGAGGGTTAAATCTTGTAGACCTTTTTAAAACTCGTTAAAGGTAAATCTGCAACAATAGGTTATGGGTCTCTGTTCGTGCTCTCAATCTTTCCAAGGTATAAATCATACGTCAATTTTAATGATTAAGGTTATAATTTTGCAAGGTTCAAGATAATCGAGCTTGTCCTTTGGCAAAAGAGCACTTTGAAATAAATAGGCTGTTATCCATCATTGAGGGTATTATTGATAGTCGAAGGATTAAAAAGTTTAAATTTGCCTTTTAACTTTGTGACAATTCCAAAAAAGGTGCTATGTTGGATCCAAAGGGATGGTTGTGAACTACAAGTCTAAAATGTTGAAGTTTTAATTGTAATAAAATATTATTATTAAGCAATGAGCAAATAAAAATCTTAATTTTAGGTTGCCATTTAGATCTTCAAAGTTTTT
This sequence comes from Gnetum montanum, assembly GCA_015680685.1. Lineage (NCBI taxonomy): Eukaryota > Viridiplantae > Streptophyta > Gnetopsida > Gnetales > Gnetaceae > Gnetum > Gnetum montanum. Next base: position 70,727 of record MNCI01022025.1, read on the forward strand.
TAAAGAGAGTCCTTCCTTGTTTAGTCCTTGAAGTAGTGTTCCAATTCCAATTCAAATAAAGAAAGCAATGCTATATTGAAAGAATTTTATTAACAAATTCTAAAACCTATCCTAGAGAGGTTTTTAGGATTGGTTGTAAGAACTAAAGCAATGCTACAATGAAAGAATTTTATTAACAAATTTTAAAACCTACCCTAGAGGGGAGGTTTTATGATTGGTGGTAAGGATGAAAATTTTTAAAAGCATCCGAAAACAGATGGGGTTTTCCTTTAAACTTCCTTTTCATTGATATGATGTACTTTGAATTTGTTAATTGAGAATTCTAAGAAATTAAAACCATCAATTCGTATTCAATCATCTTGAAGCTCCCAATATACATCTGAACATATTGATGGTTAAATAGGGAGAAGAACAATGTCAAATGCAGATGATGAAGGAAAACATCTTGATACATAATCCTTCACAGGGTGTGGGAGTACATTCCAAAGAGCAACCTCATGCTAGGAATCAATAAGAACTACGAGTTAATAAGACCAGGGGAACAACAGAGAGCTAAAAATGCTCAAAATTATGATGAGACACTCCGATGTAGCAGATCAAGATGAGGAAGAGTGCATGAATCGAAACAATAAAACAACTGATTAGTATCCAACTTTAACTTAGAAGTGTGAGATATAATTTGGAAATGCACAAGGCGAAGAATTTGAGATTTTTCCATAATAGTTAAATGGTTAGAGTTAGACGGATCAGTATTCTGGAAAAGAACAGTGCATATGGGCTTCCATATATAGTAAAGAACGAGGGGCCTAATGACTTCCCAAAGAAACTAAGATCAATAGAGGGGGTGGCCAGAAAGCCGAACAAGATATCCTCATGGGAAAACTTGCACAAAGGGAAAACTTTAGAAACACACTCCCATGAAGACTGAGCGAAGGGGCAATGCCAAAAAACGTGGACAAAATCATCAGGGCCTCCATAGAGAGGGCAATTAGGGTTTGGAATCCCAAGGTATTCACGACGTTTGCCGATAGGTAGGCCTTGATGAAGGAGGCACCAAAGAAAATTTTTAATTTTTGGAAGAGTCGAAAGGCTCCAAACTGGTGAGAAGAGGGAGAGCCAAAACTGTTCAGACTCATCTTTGTGCCAGGATCTATTGCAGCGATTAACAATAAATTGCTTATGACACCTTAACTTGTTTAGGAAAGAATAGCTTGTAAAAAGGGTTGCTAGGGTTATAAAGTAGGTACATTTCAATTATTGTACATTTGCATAACACCATCTTCATGAATGAAGTTTTCCTAGCTTTAAAAATGTAGATTTCTCAACATGTTTAGTGAAGGATGATTAAATTCTTGAATGACATGAGCTATAGCAAATGATCACTATATAGAATAAAAGTGAAGCATATATGAGTTTACTCATTGAGGAGACCACTTAAGAAAGTGAGATACTATTTGCCATTTATGGCACAACTTTTAAAAATTGGGATTCCTTAATGATAAGAGGAACATGTGAGATAATCCAATTGAACTAGGATAGATGAGACTTATGTAAAACATAACCAATTTGCTAAAAGTATAAGCATTTTTTTCTATCCTTCCTATGAAACGTCTTTAATAAGAATTATTATATAGTATCTACAATCTAGCAAATGCAATATCATAGATAAATATATGATATCACAAGTACAATATAGTGGGCCATGGTCATGCTTATAAATATGAGCCCACTATAATGTCAAACTATAAGTTTTTGTCAACACTTAGCTAAACTCTTGTAATTTATTTTATTAAAGTTAGAGTTAGTTATGAATTCCTATAGTGTGCTAAATTATAGTTGTATGACATCTTTATTTAAGTGAATTGTTCCTAGACACAATTCATGAATGACAATAAAGATTGAGATTGTTCTTCATCATTGCTGCATTTCACCTAGAATATATTTACATTTTAATGTCATTTACATTTCCCGTGTTATTTAATACTACCATGTGAAACACCTTAAGGAAAATTCATGTTGCAAATGAAAGCATGCAGCCAAGATTTTTGTTGTACTTTGGTAGAGATTTGAAGGCAAAAATAATTGCCTTGTTTCCCATCAAAAATCCCATTTTGTGGCCTTGTTTTAGCAAAATTTTAAGTCATTTTCAATGTAAAAAACAAGATTTGTAGCCCACCAGCTAACTTTCATTTACTCTAGCTTGTGGAGGCTAAAAATGTTCCACAAGCTATAAATCCCATTTTCTCCAACTTGTGGGGGCTAAAAATGCTCCATAAGATGCAAATTCTATTTGCTCCAGCTTTTGGAAGTTAAAATGCTTTACAAGCTACAAATTCCACTTATGCTAGTGTGTAGAGGTTAAAAATGCTCCACACTACAAAAATTTGGCCCTTTTATCTCACACACTACATATTCTAGCTCCACATGTTGTGGCAGCTTATGGGATAACTTATGGGACTTGGGTCTTAATCCCACACACGGTTTCGCGCCGCTGTTCGCGCCTGCAGGCAACTTTTTTTTGTGCTAACGTCACGAACCGTTGTTCGCGCCTGCAGCTGACCGCCACACGTCTGGTGCTCGTCCCCTAACGCTCTCTGTGGGTCTGCTGTCGCCGCCTGCAGCCGTTCACCTGCCAATATCGATCCAAACTGCTGATCGCGCATTCTATTTTTGGAGCCGTTTTGTCGGTTGCAGCGGCCCTGGCAGCTCTTCCTTCGGTCGCGGTGGTGGCCGATCTGCTCCCAGTCGCGGCCGATTTTCCTCCCGTCGCGGCCGCGGTCGCACCGCTGACAGATCCTCTGACCTGTGGTGCTCTGACCCTACGCACTCCAACAAGGGTTTCTGGCCTGGTTCTGCTTCTGTTTCAGGTCAGGGTTTCGCCTAGCAGACGCCTCAGGGTCAAAACTTTGTTTGGCCGCCTTCTCAGCCCTCGCCTCCCTCACGTTGCGCACCGCGTGCGCATCCCGCGGCCAGATTTGTTCAGCCCTCGGCCAGATCTGTCCAATCTGCGCAACCCGCGGCCAGATCTGCGCAACCCGCGGCCAGATCTGAGCAACCAGAGTTGAATATTAGTGTTGGCTGCAGGATCTGCATTGTGGTGCTATTGCTGCAGGTTGTTCATCGCGTTCCTACCGACGTGGAGCCAGTTCCAATGGACGAGGAGCTTCTTTCAGGCAAGGATATGGACGAATCTTCAGCGGCTGCTTCTTCTTCTCCTCAGGGGAGTTCTCTCAACTCAGAATCTTTGGATTTTTTGCTACCACAAGATATTTTTGACTCTTTTTCTCAAGACTTTTCTGCACGTTTTATTTTTTTTCAAATAGTAGGTTATCTACCTCGCTCTTTAAGCATCAATCTGCATATTAAAACTATTTTACAAGCTCACGGAATTCAAGTTTCACATGCTCGATATTATGCTCGTAATTTTGTTCTTGCTGAGCTTTCGGAGGCTTCTCAAATCGAGAAAGCTCTCTCTCTTCGAATTTTCCCTGCTCGTAATGCTACACTCATCGCCCGGGCCTGGAAATTTGATTTCAATGTCAGCGACCCAGCCTTTAATATTATCCCTTGTTATGTAGAGCTCCCTCATCTTCCTTTAATCTTTTCACCTCTTGAGCGAGACATAGTTAGCACCTTAGGTCGAGTCATCTCCGAACGTGGAATTGAGGTTAACGGGGCTCACTATCGTCGCTATTGTATTGAACTAGACATTTCCAAAAAAAAAACCATTTTAAATTTAGGAGCTGGAGGCAAGGTTTTTAAACAAAAGGTTGACTATTTTTATCTTCCTAACTCCTGTAGCTACTGCCATCGTGCAGAGCACCACATTTCCACCTGTCCCTTTCTAGCTAAGAAAAAATCTCAAACCAATCCTCCCAAATCCAGTCCTGTAGTCACTCCTCAACCTAACCCACCAATTGCTCCCATTAAGTTTGGTTCTACTTCTAACAATGTTTCACACCTTTCTTCCTCGTCTACTACTCTCAAGGCAAGAGTCTCTCAATCCCATTCTCTCATCAAGGCCAAGTCTAAAGCACCAATCATCCACTCACAATCAGTCCAAAACTCACTTGTACGAGATGAGTTTGTTATGGTCGGGGGAAGGAAAAGGGCTAAAGCATCTAACACCACCACTCCTCCTTCCTCTCCTCTGCCCAAAACTAACCCAGCTTTAATTGTAAATACCAGCAACTCCTTTGCCATTCTTTCCTCTACTATGACAACTGACACTCCTAACCCCAATCCTTCTACCGCCTTGTCACTCATAACAACTAGAGCTTCTCCATGAACTTCCTATCTTGGAATGT
>MNCI01022025.1:79449-178646 GCA_015680685.1 Gnetum montanum
GGGACTTGGGTCTTAATCCCACACACTACACATTTCAACTCCATATGCCATGGCAACTTGTGGGCAATGTTTGGAATTTGGGCTTTAATTTTATATGCTATGCATCTCGGTCCCACACCTTGTGACAACATCTCGGTCCCACTTTGGCCTAGGAACACTTGTAATTTTCTAAAACTCTAGCAAATGCCAGCATAATAGATCTAAATCTTATTTATACTAAATCAAGCATCATTTTTTGGATCTTTTGGCAATTGTCTTTGGCAAAAAAATAAAAAAAATAAAAAAAAATTTGTAGCACACTTGCACTCAAAAGATCACGTAGCAACAACAGAATAGGAATTTTTGCAGCCTTTTACAACTATTCATCAATGTAGATTAGGTGAGAGATTAGTGTAGATTAAGTGCAAAACACACCCTACCATCTACGCTAGATTTCAAGGATATTTTTGGCATTTTCAAGCTTCCAAAGTTTATTGATCTATATCTTCTTAACCTCTTGTCATCAACAAATTTTTCAAATATTTATCATAAAATTTGTAGTGTTTGTTTTGCCATATTTTTTTTGCTCTCTCTTCTTGTTTTTGCACTACACTTTAAATTTACATGCTTTTCTATGTTTTTATTTTACAATGCTCGGTAACAAATTTTAAGTCCCTAAGCGATCGACAATATTGTTTAGGATGCTTCAAATCCTTTTCGAGGCTTGTGAATCTATGAGTTAAACTATTCCACATCAAACTTATTCGTTTCTACCATCTTCCATCATTACAATTTTTGGCACTAGGAGAACCTCTGCATAACTTCTTAGCCCAAAATCTATTTGTAGGTTTTCTACCTTTCTTTGCCTGAGCTTGTTAGTGTGTTTAATATAACAAAATTTGTTTTGGTTTTTCCCAAAATCCTAGTGTATAACATTGTAGCCAGTTTTATTCATGAAAAATTTTATCCCTATGTTTTGTGTAGTGCTACCCTTATTTCTTTCACTTTACAAAAAAAAATTATTATTATTATTTTATAGCACAATGCACATCATTATCACAGCCCCTACATTGCCTTTGCAATTGCAACACACACTACTATCTCTATTTTCACCATTTACACTCTTTAGTTTTTTGGTCTTTTCTGTTTCATATAGTAGAAGAACTTAAAACAAAATTTAAAAAACATTACTTTTGTGGTTGGAGCATGTTTAAAGCCTATCCATTTCATACACTACAATTCCACAAGTAGTAGCTTCATAGGCTATAGCCTTTCTACACACTATAGCATCACAAGCTATAGGCTACAAACTTCACATGCTATAGCTTTGCAAGCTATAACTTTATGCACACTACTATATCTATTTTCACCATTTACATCTATAGTTTTTTGGCCTTTTCCTTTTCGTACAATAGAAAAAGTTAAAACAAAATTTAAAAAACATTACTTTTACATTTGCAATGTGTTTAAAGCCCATCCATTCCATACGCTACAATTCCACAAGTTGTAGCTTCATAGGCTACAACCTTTCTACACGCTATAGCTTCACAAGCTATAGGCTACAAACTTCACATGCTATAGCTTCAAAAGCTATAGCTTCATACAGTGCAACTTCATAAGCTACAATTCCATGCATTGTAAGCTTTACACACTATGAAGTCTCACATATTGCATTTTTATACGTTGTGAATTTTTGCAAGCTGAGGTTTCACACGCTGTGAGCTTCACATGATGTGAAGTATCACATATTGTAGCTTCATACGCTATGAAGTTTCACATCCTGAAGCTTCACACACTATGAGCTTTATACACTACAAGCTATAGCTTGTGTAAAATATCAAAAATCATAGAAGCCTCTATCACCTTGACCAATTAATTAGTCTACTACATTTTATGCCTCTTGCCTCTACCATTCTACCACACAACATTGTTGCATGGCCTTCAACCTAGAATCTGCTTGCATGTATGATCCTAACAACCCAACTATAGTGGAGCATAGGAAATTCCTCAAGTGGTTCAAACTTAGTCTTGTGTATGTAAACATTGATGAGCAATACTATAACTTCATATGTGCAAAAATTCAAGTGGGTTTATGCATCCCACATAAGGAGTTCAACTCTAAACATCATGATAAGTTGACCTACAAGGATGGGAAGGAATACATCCCTTGATCATATAATCACTTTGAATTATCTAAATTTTACATGAACTTGTTGGCATAGTTGGTAAGTGTAGATGAGGATGGTGAAATTAGTGAAAAGGATAGTCTAGAATTCCACCCAGAGGATCAAGATGAGTTTAGAGCTAAGTACAAACTAGATATGTTCATAGGTGACCTTTTCCAATGATCTATTCCAAAGATGACCATGTTCAACTTTGTGCCTCCTGTTTCAATAGTGAACCAAACTCCCCTTATGACCTCTACAAACTCAAGCTCTCAACTTGCTTCCTTATTTACTTTACTATTCACCTATCCTTTGCTACTATGCCTTAACCTTTGCCGATAATTCTCTTCATGCTCCAATCTTTTATAGTTTTAATTGGTCCTTCTCATGGAATGCAACTTTTATATGTATTACATAACCCATTTGTTTCCAACAACTCCTTTGTTCCTTAAGCCCTAGTGCAAACCTCATTCTCCATGTTTAATCCTCCCATTTTTACATGACCTCTCTAGTCTATACCATTGCTCATTCCATAATCACCAGTCGTACAACAACCATAAGTGTAGTCCTTAGGAGTTGCACAAAGCTTGGATCAAGCCTTTCAATTGATCAAAGACCTTACTAAGAAGCTATGAAAACTAGAGGCCAGTAAAACCCAAATAGTAAAGGTTATGAACTTCTACTAGGATGATATCATCAACCCTATTGTCCTTCAAATAACCTTGCCTGTATGCATGTCTATCTCAAAATTTATCAAATACAATGATGAAGGAGACCCTAATGCACATCTTGTTACCTTCTAGTCTTAGAACCTCCTATTACAAACATGGCCTCATTCAATACTGTGGGTTTTTTCCCATGTCTCTAAAGGGAAAGACTCTAGACTGGCACTGAACCTTACCTAGAGGTTCTTTCTCCCCCTAGATGACTTAATAGCCTTATTTATCAATTGCTTCAAATACAACTTGAAGCTTGATAAAACATTAGACCAACTCATGAAAGTGAGGTAGGGACCACTTAAACTTATCCAAAAGTTCATTCAGAGATGGAATGTAATGCTCAATGAGATTCCCAAGCTCATTTCTAAGATTAATCTAGGCATCTTTAAAGGATCTGTTAATGACTTCATAATGTTAAAGCCTTCTATTTAGAATCTCGATCACTAAGCCAAGCATTTTCACAAATCAAGAACATAGAGAAGGTGTGATAGAAGCTAGATACAATCTAGCCTATGTGACTTATAAGAACTAGCAGTCTAGGAGGGACAACGATAAGACCAAACAAGTGCAAACAATCATGATGATAGTATCTAAGGATACGAAATAAGTAGAGAGGTGAAATTCTTCACCACATGACACATATTTTGATCCATCTCAATTGTCTACTTTGTATGCTTCTATTGTCACATAAGATCATTTCTTGGAGCAATAGTAGAATGTGCCTTTGGTTTAAAAAGAAAATTATTAGAGTTGGTCATGTTAGTGATATACAAGTTCTACTTACTTATTAATGTATAGAAAGGAGATTTAAATTATGTGGTATGATGATGCATTACTCAAATTAAAGTTATTTTAACTTTGATACTAAAATTCAATTAAAGGGTAAAGATTGAGTTGGCATGTTCACACCATTAACTCTTTGGAACTTCCAAAATTCAAAGACCAAGTCCACTGATTAATTTACATGAAGTATGTTTGTTGGTTTTCCTATCTCCCACATAGAACTACCATGTGTACAAGGAGATCCATAGAGAAAAGAAAAGTTAATGTTATGATGTTAGCTTTTTGAAATGGCAAAGGAGAGAAGAAATGTAGGCTTGGCATTAAATGAGAACCCATAATAGATGAAGAACCACGTTAAGAGCAAGGCTTCTTACTGAATCAAAACAAGACAAAAACCCAAATTCAAGCCCAAATCTAATTGCAGTTGTAGGTGTTAAATGAATAGAAACAAGGGTAAAAGACAAACCAGAGAACAATGATTAACAACACAATTTATGCAAATAAGATTGAAATTAAGAGAGGGCCCTGGAATCACTCTGCATTTTTCAAATTAAGAACACCAATGTCATTGAGATCCTTGAAAAATAGAGGAAAAGCATCGTAGACTCATTAACCCTAACTTTGATGTGGAAAGCAAAGTGTGTCATTTTCACAGTAGCTCCATCGTTGTTGATGGTGTTGCGGTTTCAAAACTAGCAATATCATCTGCATCAACATTGAAAAAAGCCCTCACATTTTTACCAAAAAGAATACAATTATTTTTTATGTAGAGCATCAATAACCAAATGGCCATGACACAACTTTGTAGGTGGTGGAGGGAAGAGGGAGAGGGGAGGGTGTGGAGAAACTTTGAAGAATATTGAAGATTGACTTGTTAAAGACATCAATTCAACTTCTTTATTATAATCCTATGAGTTCATTTTTCCCATTTTGTTTTAGTTTCTTAGCTAATAGTTTAGATAGTATCGTGCTTGGCATTTAATTTTGGGATTCATCCTAGGTTGCTTTTATATATTTATTTTTTGTGAAATATTAGACTTCTATTAAGATTTTCCATAGAATAGCTTATGTTGTTGAAAAGCCTCAAGAGAAATATAAGAGTAATATCCTAACAAAATTGTGTGTTTTAAGCATGGAGGGTCTAGGAAAATCTTTGGTATCTTGAGATGATTAAAATAGCTTCATTATTTTAAAGTTTATTGCCTTGGTATTTCAATCCTAAAATTGTCAAAATTTTTTGAAGGCTCTATTGAATGCAATCTTTAACAAGTATTTACTTGCCAAAATAGAGACTTGTATTTTTTCATTTACACAACATTTTTGGTAGTATAATAAGATTATCTTTTATGAAATTACTTGTTGAGCTCAAAAGGTTTGAACAATTTGTAGTTATAATGAATTGGAATAGCTTTAATGTGAAGTGTCTCCTCATGTCAATTTATCTTGCTTAAATATTTGAGATTTCACACAAATTTTCTTTCTTTTCTTTCTCTTTCTAAGTCCATTGAATCTCACTCTATTTCTAGTTTCCTTGTGGAACTTTCTCTCTAGGAAAAATTAGAAGTAGATTGGTAGAATTGTGCTCAAATTTTTTTGTAAAATTTTGTGTTATAAGTAGCATACTATAGAGATCATATAGACTAAGTGATTGAAAAAAAACATGAATCTTTGACAACTCACAGTATTTGACAAAGTTACCTGAATTTTTTCATACATAATCCAATCATTTCAACATTTGCAATAGCAAACACATACTCACATTTAGTACATTTTATAATTACTATGTATTTGGAGGTATCTGGGCCTTAGTGTTGCCAAAGAATAGCAAGAACCTAAATCTTGTTTGAATAACACCTTTGATCTTGTGACTTTCTAAGGTCACAAAACCCAGAGGCCACCCAACGTTGGTGGTCTAGTTCCAAACAGTTGCCAACAATTCTTTTGGTGCTAGAAGGAAAGCTAAAAATTTGTCCTCTAAGTTCATAAGCTTAATAGTCCTAGCATACCAACGGTCCTTGCTTGTTAGTAAGGTTTAAGAAATTAGATACTATTTTCAGGTCATGACCAAACAAATTGATAGTTTGGAAGATTTCAAAGGTTCTAAAGAAATTCTTGATTATAAGACTAATTATTCATTAGAAGAAGAACAGAAAAAGGTTTTTAAGTTTGGAACAAGTAGTGGAGTAAAGACTAGAAGGGAAGAAGATCATCTCTTCTGTTTGGTTTTTTAGTCTATATAAGAAAACCAAAGAAGTATAAGAGTTCAACAATCAAAGGAAATTCTAATAGGATGGAAAATCCTTGGCAAAGAGTTATACCATTAGGATTTCAAAATTACAATGATATTCCTAAGGTAGTTTACAAATGTTTTTCTAAACCTTTTATTCCTAGAAAAGCTTACTTAGCTGAAGAATACATTCATTTATTTGAGTTAGCTTTAGCTCATGCAAATACTCAACATCAAGATCAAGCATGTAGGTTGTTTTTGGAAAATTTAAAAGATATGGCTCAAATTTGGTATTCAAACTTGCCAAGAAACAATATCACAAGTTGGGATGACATGAAAAGTCTTTTCTTAGCTCAATTTGGTAATGAATTAACTCAACAATAACTATATTATGGGCTAGTACAAGCTAAGTAAAGAATTAAAGAGTCAATAAGAGGCTTCAACATCAAGTTTCAAAGAATTTGTGGGCCCTTTCAAAGATCATATAGACCACCAGATAAAATGCTTAGAGATACTTATCTTAAGGCTATGAATCCCAACATTTCAATCTAGTTAAGAATAACTCTAGACTTGCTAACACTGAATGACTACTTTAGTGTAGCTATACAATTAGAAAAACAACTAAGCCTGAACAATGAAGAGATTATTACAACTTAAAAAAGAGAAGAGAAAATGATGATTCCTATGCAATATTTTGCTCAATTTATAGCATTACTAAGACCATCTTGTATTAAAACAAAGTAAGAGTATGAAAGTACAGAATATGAAAAAGGACAGGTAATGAGAGACTTTTCCAACAAGGTAGTGAAACTAGAAAAAGCTTTGGCAAAAGTCAAAATCAAGGAGGAAAAGAAAAATAGAAAACATAAACATCAAGAAACTAATTTAGTAGAAAATGAGGATGAAAATGATCTTGTTATGTCTAACTTCCTTGATATTGAATCAAATAATGAGTTATCTAGTGTTCATCATGCAAGTAAATCTTCCAATGGATCTAATGACACCTCATCCCTATCAAGTTCTGAAGAAGATATATCATCAAATGGAGAGTGTAATAACAATGATGAAAATGGATATAATCTATGATTAAAAGAAATATTAACTACTTCCAAGCCTTCAAATGTTATTTTTGATCCATCTACTAAGAGAAAGGTTTTTGAACCAAGTAGAAGAGAGAAAAATAAAAATCAAGAATATCATGAAGAGCAAAGTACTTAAAATCAATCTTTTAATAAATGGATGAAGAAACTAGGCTTTTATGGAGATGGAGAATATGCTTTAATTAAAAATCTTAAACATATCAGGGCCAATATTAGCAAATATTAATTACTATAGATAGGAGATCAACAAAGAAAAGCTTTAGATTTCATTAAAGGTAAAAAAAGAGTTGGAGAATTAGAATTAAGCTATGTATCTAACATTGACAACACAACAAAAACTAGCTATGAGTGTACTCCTAATAAGGAAGATCCTCCTTTTCTTTTGACAATGAAGTTAAAAAGACAAATATCTTCAATTGTCTAGTCAATTCTGGCTTTACATCTACTATCATGTCATTATCTATATGCAAAAAACTTGTTTTAACTCTTAAACGATCTAATAAAAAGATTGTTCAAGTGGAAAAAAGTAGAATAAAGATTTTGGGTTAGTTACCCAATGTTCTACTAAAAATCACTTCTAAACCCCATATCAAAAGTAGAGTGACTATTCAAGTAGAAAATATCCTAAATTCACATAGTCTCTTATTGAGTAAAAGTTAGAGTAAGAATTTCTTTAGTTACATATCAATAGATTATTCTCACATTTGGCTACCTTGGAAAGGAGAGTTGAATCAAATATACATGTACAATGAGCCTTTAATGAATGAAAACATAACTTCAAATGAAGAAAACAAAGTTGCTGAAACAAGAGTTTTTTAATCCAAAATTTGCACACTTCAAGAAGTTTATAACTTAGAAAATGAAAGATCTCAAGTTGAGATCAAGTAGGAACTATACTTCAATGGTTCTTGTAATTTCAAAGGTGCAAGAGCTAGAGTAGTCCTAGTAAAAGATGATTTCCCAAAAATATTCAAAGCAATTCATCTATCTTTCCTTTTTACTAATAATAAGGTCGAATATGAAGCTCTAAGTATTGAAATTAAAATAGCATTGAAAAAAGGAATAAAGGTAATCACCATTAAGGGAGACTCAAGATTAGTTTGTGAATAGATTAAAGGTAATTGTGTTGTAAAAATTTCCTTCTTGTGACCTTATAAATAGTTTGTTTGCAAAATTTTGGATTAGTTTCATCATTACCAAATAGAACATATAAGTAGGAAGGATAACTATATAGCAAACAATTTAGCAAAACTAGCTTCATCATTAGATATGAGCAGAATAGAGGGCTATGAAGGCATGACAGTTGAGAAAGAACATTAGCCATCAGTACCAGATAACATAAAGCATTTACAAGTATTCAAAGATGATAATTAATTGCTTAGGTTCTTAAGAAATAAATAAGAATTTGAAGATCAAATCATACTTGAAACAATGTCAAGGTTTAAGATAAATTCCATTCTCAAAAAAGTGATTGATTATGAACATGAATTTAGCAATAATTGACTTGCCAAAAAAGATATACAAAATCCAAATAATCAAGCTTATAAAGTGATGAATCTTGGATCTACTGAGATACCAAATATGTTGAATGTCACAAAGGAAAAAGATTTAGCTTGCAAGCAAAATTTATTATTACTCCTAAAAAATAATTTGGAAAATCTTTCTTGGTCTTATGATGATCTTAAAACTTTTTTACCAGAGGTGATAACACATAAGATTCCTTTGATAGATGGTTGTAAAATAGTTAAACAAAAAAAAAGGAAATTTAATCCATCATTTGAGATCAAGAAGTTATTACAAGCTCAAATTATATATCCATTTCGATATTCAACACGGCTTGCTAACCTTGTACCAGTAAGGAAGAAGAAAGGTGATATTAGGCTTTGCGTAGATTTTAGAAATTTGAATGAAGTATTAGAAAAAGATAAATACCCACTTTCTAGAATTGATGAGATGTTGATCAAAGTATCAAGTTGTCAAGTATATTCTTTCTTAGATGGTTTTCCAGGCTATAATTAGATCATGGTAAATAAAGGTGACAGATATAAAACAACATTTATCACCAATTGGGGAACGTTTTCTTACCAAAGAATTCCATTTGAATTGTCAAATGCTAGAGCTACTTTTCAAAGAATAATGGATTTAGCCTTTACAAGTTTAATAGGCAAGTTTGGTGTGGTTTATTTGGATGATATCACTATCTTTCAAAAAGGAAGGAAGATCATATTGGTCATCTTCAACAAGCTTTTGATAAATGTCATGAGTATGGTATTTCATTAAATTTTAACAAATGTATCTTTTGGGTTAAATCTAGAAGTTTACTAGGCCATGTAATCTGTCAAGAAGGAATTTCTATAGATAACTCTCGAATTTAAGCAATGTAAAACATCAAACATCCTACAAGTAAAAAGACTCTTAGATCTTTCTTTGGGAAGATAAATTTTGTTAAGAAATTTATCCTTGGATTCACTAAAATTACTAAACCTATAATGCATATGCTAAAGAAATATGTCCTAGTAGAAAAGACACCAAATTCAGAGAGAGCCTTAGTAGAAATTTAAAAAGCCATTCAAGAAGCTCCATACTTGGTAAAACCAAAATTGAAAGAAGACTTTTGGTTATATGTTTTTGCTTCAAATGATTCAGTTCCTACCATTTTAACTCAAATAGATAAAGATCAAGAAAAACTAATCAGATTTTTTGAATATCATTTGAAAGGTTCAAAACTAAATTATTCAAGTTTAGAGAAATAGGCATTTGCAGTTGTTAAAGCACTTCAGCATTTCAAATATTATTTGGAAAGCTCATTATTTCATATTATGCTAATTGGGCTTGCAATCAAAAAATTCCTAGCCTAAAATGAAATTGGATCGAAACAAGGGAAGTGACTCATAAAGCTTCAAGGTTTAGGTTTTCATTGGAAATCTACAAAACTATTAAAGGAATGGGATTAGCCAAGTTAATGACTAGAGAAGATGAAGTATGTGTTCTTAAGACTCATGAAGAAAATTGGTATGATGAAATTCTAGAATTTTTTGATACATGAAAGGTTCCGAGTAATTTAACTACAAGTTAGAAGATAGCTTTCTTCAAAAGATCAAATAAATTTATGGTTAAAGATGGAATTTTATATAGAAAGGATTTCAAAGGGATTCTATTAGAATGTGTTCACAATGATGAAGTCACTCCTATCTTAGAAAAATTCCATAATCATTGTAATTTATTTTGTGAATCTCCTAAGGCCACCATGCAACATATACTTCACTATGATTTTTATTGGCCTAGTATGCATTAAGACATTAGTTTGACAATTTGAAGATGTTACAAATGTCAAATTCATGGATTAGAAATAAAAAAGGCTAGAGCTCTCTTAAAAACAGTAATTGTAGATAGACCATTTTAATAATAGGGCTTAGATTTTATTTGCACAATTAATACTACAAGAGCAGAACATAAGTTTATTCTCACAACTACTAATTATTTCACCAAATGGTCTGAAGCAAAGGCTCTAAGAAAAATTTCAGCATCAGATGTGATTAAGTTCTTGGAAAATCAAATTCTGAGTCATTTTTGTCTACTTGAAGTATTGGTATCCAATAATGGACTAGCTTTTCAATTTGAAGAGTTTATAATGTGGGCAATGGAAAAATCCATCTTTCTATTTTCTTCTTCAAATTATTATCCTCAAGGAAATGGCTTAGCTAAATCTACAAATAAAAAGCTTATTGCCTACATTAAGAAGTCAATGGATGGAAATCAAGGAAATTGTATTGATTACTTACAATCTACATTATGGACTAATCGTATTAGATTTAAGAAGTTTATTGGAACGTTAGCTTATAACTCAATATATTGTTTGCCCGCAAGAATTAAAAACAAGATTATAAGTTTGGCCTCAAATTTTGTGTAGAAATTTAGTGAAAAAATCGATAAAGATAGAAGTTTCATGACCTTGATCATCAAAAGAGAAATTGAAATGGACAGAGCTAAGGATAATTTATTAAAGAATGCTTTACAAGTTAAAATATGGTTTGATAGAAAGGCTTTGAAGAGAAATTTTAAAGTTGGTGACCTAGTATTATGATAGAATATGAAGAAGCCAAATAAATTTTCGATAACATGGACTGGTCCATTTCAGATCAAGAAGCAGTTATCCGAAGACACATACAAGTTATCAATGCTAAATGGGTTGGAATTACAATTTAAATTTAATGTTTTACATTTGAAACATTATATTGAACAACTGCTTGTGACTTAAATCTATATAACTAAATTAATATATGTATATAATATAGTAATATATAAGTGTATGTAACTATAATAATGTTTAGTATACATAGTAGTAAGTAATAAAATGTAATATATATGATGAGTATTATATATATAGACTTATATAATATTTAACCATAACATATATATCCTATATGTATGCTTAGATGTATCTATATAATATTATAAAAACATGTATATGTTAGAGTACTAGTTTAGAAAAATATTTAATTTAAAGTGTTAATTTAATTATTAAATTTATGTTATCTCAAGTAATAATTACTTGTAAGTAGGAGTGATGGTTAGATAACTACATAGTGGTGAATTAATTTCAACAACCAAATAGTAGAATTTAAATTAGCCAACCATATGATGATGGAAATTAAATAAGTTTTGGCTAAGTGGAAAAGTTGGTTAATGGTATTGGTGGGAATTTCAAATTTACTTTACACTATATAAGAAGATGTGAATTGCTTAGAAATACATCATTTCTCAATCCAAGGCTTAAGGTGAAGAAGCAAGAAAAGTGTTTAAGTGTAAGGTAGTAAGATGGTTCTTGGTGATAGGGCAATAAGAAGGCCTTTTATCCCATATGTTACGGAATGTTGCCAAGAGCATGTCTTGAGAACCTATTATAATCCAACCACCAATGGAGCATCTAGTGAAAGCCATGTCTTACTTTGGCTTTCCAATGAGTTTATATTTCTCACTAGTGGACTTTCTATACATTCTAATGTTTGGGGTAGCTTCCATGAATGCACCACCCAAGCTAAAAATCAAGGAGAGTCTAATAGAGATGATTCTTGAGGAGAGGCTTTTTTGTCCCCAAGACACAGAAGCAACTAGTTGGGAAGAACCTTAAAATTAAGCAGTTAAAGAGTTGGATCAAAAAGAGACAAAGATAGTTGTTGAAGACAAGGGTGAAGACCAAGTTGAGGCTTCAACTAAGCAAGAAGAAGAAAGAAGAACATTCAACACTAGTAAGATTACATATGAAAGGGTTCATGATATGAGAGTCCCTAAAAGAGTTACTTTAACTATTTTCTTCTCACCTACAGAAAAGTTTATATGATATTGAGTTTGTATAGTTTCCTAAGTTTTATTAGGAATGAGGTTTTTATTCCATTAAACCTTAAGTTTGATGGAAGTTTTCCTCAAAAGGGATTTCTATACTCTATGTAAAAATAAGATGTTTAAAATAAAACTATTTTATTAGCTAATGTATAAAGGAGGGGGTGAGAAATGCTATCACATAATACCATTTCTTGAAGTAGTAGCAGAATGTGCCTTTGGTTTGAAAAGAGAATTATTGGAGTTGGTCATGTTGGTAATATACAAGTTTAGCTTACTTATTCATGTGTAGAAAGGAGATTTAACTTATGTGGTATGATGATGCATTGCTTAACTTAAAGTTATTTTTACTTTGATGCTAAAATTTAATTAAATGGTAGAGAGGGAGTTAGTATGTTCACATCATTAACGCTTTGGAATTTCCAAAATTCAAAGACCAAGACCACTCATTAATTTACATGAAGTATGTTTCTTGGTTTTCCTATCTCCCACTTAGAACTACCATGCATACAAGAAGATCCATAGAGGAAAGAAAAGTTAACATTATAGTGTTAGATTTTTGAAATGGCAAAGGAGTGGAGAAATGTAGGCTCTGTGTTAAACGAAAACCCACAATAGATGAAGAACCACGTTAAGGGTAGGATTGCTTGTTGAATCAAAACAAGACAAAGACCCAAATTAAGAACACTAATGTCATTGACATCCCTAAAAAACAAAGAAAAATCATCATAGACTCATTAACCGTAACTATGATGGTGGGAAGCAAAGTGTCACTTTTACAATAGCTCCACTATCAGTGACAATGTTGTGGTTTCGACATTGATGAGTAGTGAGGTACCCCTACACCCAACCATACAAATCGTAAAGCGTTCACGCGCGATCCGATTGAATTCTACAGACTTTATCTTTTCCAGTGCACTAGCCCTTTAAGAAGTCAATCTAGCCTTAAGGTCAATTGTTGTCTTCCCAATTACCCTTGTGAAATTTGTTAGTATGGTTAAGTGTAACTGAGGCATTCAATTTTTATCATTTTTATGTTTTATAGTTGGGTGCTTGAAATGTAGATAAAAGGAATTTGATTAACTAATCTAAATTAATTAATTAACTAGAGTTTAACTAATCCTAACACAAGCATCTATTCCCACTTTTTGTACATGTTCTGAACCTACATATCCACTACTGGGCAACCAAGTGCTACACTACTGGGCGTACCAAGCGATAACACTGCTGGGACTACCAAGTGAATACATGTTAGGCTCAAAGTGGTCGTATTTATGTGTGTAATCTATCTTGCTTAATTTTCTCATTAATGTAACAACTAGGAAATATTTAATAAATAATTGGAAACAGTAAATGCATAAATAAAATAGCTAATCTATCCAAAGTGCTGCAAGGTTTATCAGAAAGCTTGTTTTTATTGTCGCACACACTTTTGTGCTCAAGTACAACAATGCTTGACACTGAATGACTTCTGCTACAGGCACTTAGAGGAAAAATTATAACTTTCAAATGAAAAAAATGCAAGAGCTCTATTGTAACTACAATTTACTTATTGCCATAAATGCAGCTACAAGCATGTATTTATAGCTGAAAATCAAAAAAACTAACATTGCATCAACGCGGTCTTATTGATGCATGGTAAGATACATCGACTAGGCCTCATCGATAAGGCCCAGTCGATGAGGAAACATTGAGAAGGCCTCAAGGATGTAGCCAACTTAATGTGACTCATCATACCCCCATGAATGAATGAAAACTCATCCTTCAATTTTGTTACAAAATTGAAAAGGTATGATATTATTGACTAACTTTTCATCACACAAAACAAACTAACTAACTTGACAAAATTTGGAGTGTATAGATCAACACATTACAAAAAATAAAGGTGTTCAAGATACAAAATTGACCATGATTCAACTCTTCAACAATTGGACAACACATTCCTTGATGGTGTGAATCTTGTTGGAGAAGATTAAATAGTCCCAGGCAATGGTGGTTCCTGAGGCTTTGAGGGACCTTCACTAGCTTCACACACTAGTGATGGTTGAGGTGGCTAAGGTTGTCCTACTACTGCTACAACTTCAAGAAAGAGGTAGAAAAGAATTTAACAGTGCTTTTATTTTCTCCTCCTTACTCCTAGGATCATGCACCATCCATGCAACTTTCCCAATGTGGGTTAGAATGGGCACATCCCAAGGATATAGGATTGCTAGAAATAACTCCTTGGCATTGAAAAGCTAGGTAGTAAAATATTTACATTCAATTTCAAACATTTTCACTATGTTCTTTAGCTCCTGGTAGTTGTTCATCCATCTAACTAGGTACTCAGTGATAGATCATTGATCTCTGAATTGCCCTTTGAGAACTTTGAGTTCAGCATTAGCAGTCTCAACCTTTTGCTTTGTGTCCTTGTGGTGTTTGAACTCAGCCTTGTATAGAAAATATGAGCTAACCACTTTTTTTTTCTAACTCTAACCATAACCATCTAGCAGTCAACATTACCAGATTTGCATAATAAAGATTGGCCAACTCCATGTACTCTGTTATCTCCTCAATTTGTAACTCCTTTAAGTGGATCTCCACTTTGTTGTAGGCGTCAATCCCATCAAGGATGAGCTACCACATCTCTCTTATTTGCTAAGTTGCTAGAGGGCTTCATTCATTTTCACCTTTGGCATTTAGATTTGTTTTTCATTCACTTGCTTTTGCAAACCAACCTAGTCCCTGTAGTGATTTTTCACTTTCTCAAATTTGAGTGCTTTGTTCTTCCAGGCAATGATCTTGATAGCAAATTTTTTATGCAAATAACATGCCTCCTTCATTGAAAAATTATGGTTTTCCATAGCCAATTTACTTAGTTTAATGTGTACCCTAGCAAGCTGCTCCTACTTTTGATGAATGAATTCTTGCATCTAATCTCTTTAAGTATCAACATTTCACAAGTGATACTTTTGTGTAGTTAATGCTTCATTCTCTTGGTGCATCTGATTCAAGTCCTTTTTGATTAAGTGCATTCTAGCTTCTACTACAAACTATTTAAAGATGGTCATCACTGCTTCTTCCTCAGCCTTTTGAAATCATTCTTGAAGCTATTTTATATCTTCATCTCTTGTCATTGCTAGGCTAAGGGTAACTTGTTCCACAAGTTGGACACGAAGTTCAGCAACCTCTACAACGAAGTGTTGATTTTGTTCTTGGGTCATTTCTAGTTGCCCCTCCAAAATAATACATCTACCCCTTGCATTTAGCAACTTCGACTAGGTTGCAATGATGTTCTCTGGAAGATCAAAGATATCCAGAGTCAATTGCTCAATTCCTACTAGTCATTCCAACATTTTTTCATGTTTGAGCTACATCTAACTTCCCATTGATCATGTCTACGAACATCTACACATCTTGGAGTGTAGATACATCTAGTACAGATGTCGTAGGTGCATTTAGTACTTTAGCTACATGGTCAGCTACCACTTCTACCACTATCTCTTGCCCTTGGTGTTGCATCGCCAAGACATTTGCCTCTTCACCTTCCTCCAACCTCATCAAGAAAGTGGTGGCATTCCTAGATATTTCTAGGAATAGATGATGTGTTGCTAATGACACCGTCACCTCTTGAGCATTGGGGTCTGACCTTGGAGGCAATTGCATTCTTTGGGAAAAGAAAATGGGACCACCCCTCTCCATTTGGCTAACTATTTAAGCCACCTTGTTAAGGTGACTGATCGTTGGCCGATACATAGATGGATATGCCCCAATCATTCCTACTTGTTGCTCTTGTTCACTCAAGATATGTTCTTAGATTTTCTATAGATGTTTAATGGTTGCACAAGCCTTCGATGTTGTTTCCTAAGTGGGTGGTGGTGGAAGTAACTCCTCTTCTTGGGTTATCACTAGCATTTTATCCTTCATGATTTCTTCCCATGAGGCCAAGGGAGCATGCCTAAGGATGTCATTAGAGTAGCAAACAATATTTTCCCTTTTGCAAATTTTTCTAATGAGGCATGGAAAGGGCAAGTTCTTCCTTCCATGTTCATTTTCTTTAAAACATTTTTTAATCTCTAAGTATAGCAGTTATGGAAGGTTAACAAGGAACTTCCTACTTATAGCAATGCATGCTTGGGGGGAGAAAGTAGTTACCTTGCTTGGCCTCACCATTGAATTGAGGTGATAGGCTATAATCTTGAAATAAATCTTCTCTACCAGTGTGAGTGCATCATATTCCTTACGATCTACCCCATAACATCATTAGGTCCACTCCCTCTTGGCCTTTGGCTTACCTTTTGTAGATAATCCAGCCAGCTGTGTTCCTATGTTAGGCAACCCAAATGCTTGTGCGATGGCTTCTGCCAAGTAGGACACTTGAATGTCCTTGATCTTAACAATGGACCCCAGCTTTTAGCTACTCCAAAAGAGATATGTCTCTCCCATATACCATTCCCCACTAAGCATGCTGACTGGCCACATGAAAGAGGTTTGTAGTTGTGTCTTGACATCCTCTAGGGCTTTCTCCAAATATGGCCAGAAGTTAATCTCTTGAAGAACTGATCTTTGAATGTCTTAGGACTAAATGATGTCTAGGCAAGCTTGAGTCAATGTGACCTCAAGCCTTGGCGTAGGTCCAAGCACTTCTCCTCTTTGTTATTATTCAATTGGAACTTCTTCCTCTAGAATTTGTCAAATTGATTCCACTTTGGACTCCTCTCGAAGAGGTCCTGTTACATGGGCTACCTCTAGTAGTTCTTGACCTTGTTCTTGTTAACCTCTTATAGCTCTGTGCCTCTTCTCTAATGGTTGTGAGGGTTCTCCTTCCTATATATGTTTTTGTTTGGGTTCCATTTGTAATCATAATAAGACCATGGATTAGCAATTATAGCATAACCTTAAAACAATTAGGATACCTTAACTCTTGAGGATAGTTACACTTGGCTAAGTTGTGATTATGGTTGATTTAATTAACTTGATTATTATTTATTTTATCTGTTATTATGAATAATTCATTTTAGAGATTTTTGGAAGGGTTAACTTGGGAAAAATTTGATGTTTATATATAGTTAAGGTTATTAACCCTTTGGGGGAGTTACGAAAATTTCCAGAAAATTTCATCAATTTTTCATTGGAAACCTTAAGGTTTGTGCCCCCCATGATAAAGATCTTACCTTTGGTAAGCATAGGATTGAAAAATAGAGTAATTTGGACAAACAGTTGGGAAGTTATGAGCTTTGGAATGTTTTGGGCTCTGAAAAATTGCAAAAATTCCCCATGTTATGAAAAATTTGCAAACAATCCCAAAGTGTCCAGTGGTATATATAGGATCTAAGCACTACATTGATGAGGCCTAGTCGACAAGGCCTCGTTGATGTGGTCAGCTGCATCGATGAGGCCTCGTCAACAACCACAATTAACTTGGCCAAAATTTTAAAATACAAAGAATTTTTGGATGAAATTAGGATCAAATGAAAGCTCAAAAGACCAAGAATAGTATGAAAACATGAGAAGAGCGTGTTGAAGCTCATAAATTTGAAAAAATGGAGAAAATTTGATTTAGTGGATGAATGAAATGAAAGATTAAGGAGTATTGATTATTTATGCAATGGAAAATGTGAAATATAGGATTGTAGTGATGCCAAAGGTAAGGAACCATAACTAATCAAGCCAAAATCTATGCAAGTGGATCCTCCCCATAGTAGGTTCATGCCCTTTTTGTCCTTACATAACCTCAACTAAGGAGTCTATGGGCCCCATAGTTGATTTAATGATCATGACAAGTTAAGGATCAACTCAAAAGAATCCATTCAAGAATCTCAATACATCAAACTAAGACATAGGGCATAACATAGAATCCAACAATAAGGTGAGTTACGGTAGCATGGATGGATGATAGAGAAGGTGGAATGGAGTTCCAAATTGAGGTCATAAGAAGTTCCTTGTGGAATTTGTGGTTAAAATGACCTAGGAAGTTCCATCCTTAGTGTAGACCAAAACGATCTACTTTCGATGACTTCACATTGTCACTCTAAGACCGATCCATCCACTCAAGACACAAGAGTGCTTTCACAAAACAACCACCATTCCATAGAGAGAAGAAAAGAGAAGTAGGAAGTGAGAGAGAAAGAAGGCCTCAGTTAGAGGGGACTTTCAAGCATAGGTGCATGCTGTTCGAGTCCCATAACTAGTGCTTGTAGCCCATTTATTTGTCCAAGGGGTGTGCTTTGAATTTCCATTTTTTTTTGTTTTTTTCTTTTTTCTTTTTGAAATGGGAACCACACCATGCGAGGACTTATTCATGCCAATGAGGTGTGCTTTGAATTCCCATTGTTTTTGTTCTCTCTCTCTCTCTCTCTCTCTCTCTCTCTCTCTCTCTCTTTGAATGGAAACCACACCATGCAACAACATTATTTGACTTCCTAGTAGTGGTTGGTGTGGAATGGTAAAAAGTCTGTGAAAAACACTCAAGCACTCAAGAAAGAAGAACAAGATAAAGAGTATTGAGTCCCCTTGAAGTCACACCCATTACAAACCTTTGAATCTTTCCTAATTTCAGAACTACCAAGGTCACTAATTGATTAAAATTCTCTTTAATGGAAAGGGACCTCAAATTCCATAGAGTTAATTGGATGGGTGGATGATGTGGACCCACTACCTATTCCATGAAAAATAAACCATTTCAAAGTCATCAGACATCAAAATTTAAAAATAGAAACTAGACATTGACAATCACACATTAAGCACAAATCATCATTAGTAAATAGCAACAACAGTATGTCTTGTGACAATATAGCAAATTTATTATAAAAAATGAGAAAATATCATAGTTAAAACAAAGAAACAAAAATAAAGTAAAATATATAAGAAAGTGTAAAATAATCAAGAAAGTTTAAAGCTACTAAAGATGACATAAAATTAGAAAAAATTTCAAAATAAAAAATTTGTGAAATCAAAAACGTGAAAAATAAAAAGGTAGAGAAATTGAGAGGCCATGGTAATGGTTAGCATGGATGGCCATCTCCCTCATGACTAAGTTTGAGGGAGGAGATCTGAAAAATAGAACATGGTTATCCATCTATTGAGGTAGTATTTACATTGGCCTGTCTTGGTTCTAGGAAAGGTTTAACTTGTTGGATGTTGATCAACTGCTTTTTATTTGGGCTTTCAAGTTTATAAATCAACATGGCCCCAAAGAAAAAGGTTTGATCAATTATATAGGATCCTTCCCACAATGTTTGGAATTTTTCTTTTTGAGGTACATGTGTGGGGTTCTAATATAGAACCTTATCTCCTAGTTGCAATTTTACTTTCTTGATTCTAAGGTCATGACATTGCTTGCTGAATGCTTTGTTCACCTCATTCAAGGATAGAGCCACTAAGCAATTTTCATCTAACACATTTAGATTAATCAATTTTTCCTTTTGTGCTAGACTTAGGTCAAGGTTTAGATCATAGGCCATTGAGAGTGTACAGAGCTTGGATTGAATCAGGAGTGTTGGAAGTTTTCAGTACACTAACTCATAGGGAGAATAGCCAATAGGAAGTTTTCAAGTTGAAAAATAAGCCCAAAGAGCATCGTTAAGTTTTTCACTCCAGTCCTTATTATATTTGCTAATGGTCTACGTTAGTATTTTTGTAATCTCCTGATTGGTTACCTCTACCTAACCATTGGCTTAGGGGTGGTAAGATGTTGCTAATTTATGTTCTATCCCCAAGCATTGCATTAATTTTCTAAAGGTGGCACCTGTGAAGTGAGTTCCATTATTAGAAATAAGTGAATGTGGCACCCCAAACTTATTCATGATATTTTGTTGTATAAATTTGGTAACAGTGGGTGATGTACAATCAGTAACGAGTACCGCTTCCATCCATTTTATGTAGTAGTCAAATGCTACTATAATATATGCCTTCCCATTAGACATGGGTGTGATAGGACCCATGAAGTCAACTCCCCATATGTTGAAAGGTTCTAATGGCTAAATCCACTGTTGAGGACCTTCCATGTGAGCAGTCATCCCCCCATTAGGTTGATAACATTCACAAGAATTAACGAACTGGTGGGCATCTATAAAGATTATATGCCAATAGTATCCTACCATTAAGGTATTTATGGTCATGTGTCTTCCTGCATAGTGGCCTCTGCAAGGCCCTTCATGAGCATCTTGGAGAATGCATAGTTGATCTTCGTCAGGGACACACCAACAAATCAGGCCATTGGCACACACCTTGTAAAGGTGTCCATTGATCTCTATGAAGTATTTGACCTAATGAAGAAATTTTTGTTTCTTCCTAAAATCCAAGTCTTGTGGAATCTCTTAAGTGAGAATATATGTTAGAATGCCATTATACCATATTTCTTATTCAGGTGTTTGTTCATTTAATGCTCCAAAAAAGAGGAGTTCGTTTGGAAACTGATTTGAGGGTAGGTGCTCCTCCTCTTTGTTATCCCATCTTAAATAAGAGAGGTGGTTAGTGACCACATTCTCAGTTCCTTTTCAATTTGCCATAGTGAGATCAAATTCTTGCAAGATCACAAGCCACCGTATAACATGAGGGCTCACCGTTGACTTATTCATGAGAAAGTGAATTGCACTGTGGTCCGTATGCACAAATACTTTGTAACCTAACACATAATGTCTAAACTTTTCTAGCATGTACACCACTACCATTAATTCTTTCTTCATGGTGGTGTAATTTAACTATGCTCTTACAATGCTTCTACTTGCATAGTGGATATAATATGGACGTTTCTTATCATCTATCTACATGAGCACTACTCCCAAAGCATAGTTAGATGCATCTACCATGATATAGAATGATTTCATTTAATTTGGTGCTCATAGGATTGGTGTTTCTACAGTTTCTCTTTTAATTTTTAGAATGCATGTTCACATTCCTTGGTCCAAATGAAAGGTGCATCTTTCTTTGTAAGTTCTACCAATGGCTTTATGATCTTAGAGAAATTCTTAATAAATCACCAATAGTAACTAGTGAGTCCAAGGAATGACTAGACATCTTTAATGATCTCCAGTTGACATGTTATTTCTTGGATGACCCTTATCTTTTCTGGGTCTACCTCAATCCCTTTTTATGAAATTCGGTGCCCTAGCACAATACCTTCTTGGACCATGAGATGGCTCTTTTGCTAGTTGAGCTATAGGTTTGTCTCAACACATCTTTTCAACACTTGTTCAAGTCAACCCAAGCCTTGCTCAAAGGTTTCTCCATAGGTGGATAAGTCATCCATGAAGACTTTAACACCACCAATGATTTTCTATTGAAAGATACTAAGGACCAAGCATTGAAATGTTGTAGGAGCATTGCATAGGTCAAATGGCAACTTACAATATGCAAAAGTCCCCCAAGGACTCGTGAATGTTGTCTTGGCCTGATCTTTGAGTGCAATTTGGACTTGGTTATAGCTACTATAGCCATACAAAAAGCTATAATAACAATTCTTAGATATGGTGTCTAACACTTTATCTACAAATGACAAAGGAAAGTGATCCTTAAATGTTGCCATATTTTCCATCCTTCTTCAATACTATTACAAGTGGCTAACCCACTCACTTTCTGCGATTAGATAGATGAACCCCACCTTGAGGAGTTGCTCTATCTCCTCCTTGATAATTTTCTTTAATTTGGGGTTCAACCACCTCTACAGATGCCTTCTAGGCTTCATGGTAGGGTTGGTGTAGATGCGATGCTAGCATATCATTGGATCAATTCCTATTAGGTCTAGATATGACCAAGAAAAGGCTTTTAACCATTTATTTACTACTTTCAACAACTTTTCTTTTTACTTAAGAGAAAATTTGGCATTAATAATGACCGGTTTACCATTCTTTAAAAATGCATACTCCATATCAGCTGGTAATGTTCTAAAGGATCGTACTTGAAGTGATTAAGGATTTCTAACTCTCCCCAATAGGTATCATCATCTTCATTAGAGAGTTGGGAATGAACTTGTTCAATTTTGTTCATGCCTTTAAAATATGCACATATTAGGCTCTTGGTTGGCTCCATGCATATTGTGCTACTATCTGAATTAGCCATTAGCCATTGAGTTCCCTCCTATTTTGTGGTTGCTATGTATAGACACCATTGAATGTTAATCTCTTGTGCACACTAATTGCATGTTTTAATGTATGTGCTCTTGACTAATCAAATCTTTTGCATGCAATTGCAACCATTATCACTATACATGATGCATGGAATATGATTCATCTCAATTTTTCCTAGCCCATTTTCCTTAGATATTTCAAGAGATAGGTCCCTTATACCCATTCACACATTAACCATGCTTAACCAAGCCCTTCCCATCATGATGGGGAAGTCACTTTTGTAATTGTCCACCTTGATTACTAGAAAATCAGTAGGATAGGACCACCCATAAACTGTGGTCACAATGTCCTCTACTAATCCTAGAAGGACGGTAATTGATTGATCGACTAATTTTAAATGAATGTTACTCTACTTGAGAGGTGTAGGTTCTAGGCCTTATACATGTCATTAGAGATGAGATAAACTTTGGAACAAAAGTCAAGAAAAGATTTGCATGGCTCCTATCCAACAATCTATAGATAGATGAGTTGACTTCCTAGAACATATCTTTTTGTAGGAAGATTGTTGACCTTGATCCAGCCAAAAATAACATGAGTTACCATTATAGTATGGATCCTAGGAAGCACTTGGTTTCAAGGGCACTTGAAGGTATTTGATGCAGAGGATGAGGGTGATGGAGATGTAGGATGATTAGCTAGAGTAGGTTGTGAGGGCTGGAGAGGACTACTAGGCTAAAAGAAAGGTCATTTCCTTGATCAATTATCCAAACCACTTGGTTGAAAAACTGGTTGTGAGTGTATAGCCCTTGTAGCATTTCATTGTTATGGCTGTGGAGGAATCTCACCTTACATAGATGGAGTAGGAGCTAATTGGGTTGAAGGTGGAGGTTCAAAAGTAGAGGGATGTGGAGGACGATAATGATATGGATATGGGTTTTTCCCTTGAGTAGATGATGAATGTGTTCATTGGTACTCTACAGGATAATAGTGATGCTAGAATGATGCATGACTTGTAGAACTTCGAGGGAAGACGGGCTACTGAACATAGTACCCGTATGGATCTAGTTGCCTATAAGGGTACTTCTACCTTGGTCATGGCATTCCCTGCAATTGTGGATGGTACCACTATTGGCATTGTTCATAAGGTTGTGGAGGAGTTCCACTTGGGTAATAAGCTTGTTATTGTTGGTGGAACTATCTTGGACTGCCTTGAGAGTAAGGCAATCATCTTGGAGCTTGCCTACGTGCTAGGTGAGGATTCAATGCATACACTCTAGACTATTGTAAGTGTGATACCACAAGGAAACATCCCTTTGGATGTTCATATTAGCATATGTCACATTCAGTTTCATCATCAAAGTCAAACCCCACAACTTGCTCTACTATAGCAGCTTTGCCCTTACGTCTTTGGTAGGCATGTTCAGCTTCTTTTAGCCTCCTATGATTACAATCACTATTTTTCTCTTTGGATTATTCAGTAATCTTTAAAGAAATTTGAAATTTCTCATCCAAAGAGTCCCATAAATTATCAATCTTGGTGGAAATATCATGAACAAATTTTTGGATAGGCAAGATCTTTTTGTTCACCACTTCATCAAGTGGTGACTCCCCCTCATCACAAAATCAAACCTCTCATTTTTTAATGGAGGGTCCCTATTATACTCTTCAAAAATTTCCCTTTTTTAGAGCTCACCTTCTTCTTTCTCTACCTACTCAATTAACCTTTGGATCTGATGAGCTCTTGGTTTAAATAACCTTCCTTGGGCATACACCCCAAGGCTTCTTCTTGTTTCTACTATGATTCCATCTATGATGTGGCAAAGTTGTTCCCTTTAAGAATAACCATGGCTAGGACATCAATGTAAGAGTGAATAATATCCACTCATGGTGATATAAAAGGGTTCATGTGTTCCTTATTTCTAGCCTTGGATTTACCTTCTCAGATTAGACACTCTGGAGTACATCTGGTATTTATCATTGAACAGCTCTAACATGGTACTCCATCGACAAATAGATTTTGGCTCTAAGAACTAGTACTAGCTTTTAGATTCCTTAATGAGTGTCCTTGGGAAAATCTTGAGTTTCTACCACTCATTCTTTGTGTCTTGTAAGGTACATGTATCTTGAAAAGCTTGTAGATGTGTTTGAGAATCAATGTTGTATCCCCCTTTAAATATTGGGATATTGTTCATATCTAGATGCTTGATCAAACTATCCTTCATATGTTTGGTTAGGATTTTAACTACCTCTGCAATGTTGAGCATACTTCAAGTCACCAATAAAGGTTCATCATCATCATTGCATTGATGACATTGATGATGGTTTTGGCCACCCCTTTGGTTTTGGTGGCCTTCACAGTCATTGTTATTTCACCGATCACCTTCATCATGGTTGTTTTGATGACAACTTTCATGATAATTGAAAGATGAAGAGGAATGTTTAGAATTAGATGAAGAGGATGAAGAGGAAGATGGACCACCACCTCCATCATAGTGTCCACCACCACTATTATGCTTATTACAATCACCATCCTTAGATCCCTTACTATTGTGGTGCTTACCTAAGTCCCTACCTTGGCTATCACTCTTTCCTAAACCTAGTCTATGAATAGTCAATTGCAGGGTCAAGTTCACACCCTCACCATTAGTAGTAGGGGGTGGAGAATTTTCATGTTGAGAACCTTCCAAGGGAAGATCCTCATTCATGGAGTTTCTCCTAATGTTGATGTTGTTTATATTGTGTTTCAGTGGAACAGTAGTTCTTAGTGTTGTATCCATCCACAACGTACTCTTTGTGAAGATTTTCTTTGCCCAACTTTTTAAGGGTTTTGAATAGCATCTCAGGAATAGATCGATCAAGGTGAAGACAATATTTCCCTCCATATCATACCATCGCATCTATTCATCTTGATATGGGATGAAGGTGAAATGCAAAAAAAACTCATCTGGATGAGTGTATACCACCTTGCATTCTTGTGGGATCGATGGTTTGATATCTTTATGCTTGTGAGAAAAAGAAGACATTTTGCAAAAAAAAAAAAACAAAAATAAATTGTTAGTGTGCTTTTATAATTCTATGTATAGTGGGAATGATATTGACCTTTAGGTTCATAGAATGATATAATGGTATTCACTTAGAACTTAGACCTAAATAGTGCACATTCCACAAACAAAGTCCCTAGCAACAAGGCCAATGATGAGTGGTGAGGTACCCCTATGCCCAACCATATGAATCACATGCAAGCTGATTGAATTCCATGGACTTTATCGTTTCCAGTGCACAAGCCTTTTAGGAAGTGAATCTAGCCTTAAGATCAATCGTTGCCTTTCCAATTACACTTGTGATGTTTGTTGGTATGGTTAAGTGTAACTGAGGAATTTGATTTTTATTATTTTTATGTGTTATAGTTGGGTGCTTAAAATGTAGATAAAAGAAATTTGATTAACTAATCTAAATTAATTAATTAACTAGCATTTAACTAATCCTAACATAAGCATCTATTCCCACTTTTCGTACACATCTTGAACCCACGTATCCATTGCTAGGCAACCAAGTGCTACACTACTGGGCGTACCAAGTAATGACGCTACTGGGATTACCAAGCAAATATGTGTTACACTTGAAGCGGTCATACTTATGGTGTAATTTATCTTGCTTAATTATCTCATTAACATAACAACTAGGAAATATTTAATAACTAATTGAAAACATTTAATAAATAATTGGAAATAGTAAATGCATAAATAAAATAGCTAATCTATCCAAAGTGCTACAAGGTTTATCAAAAAGCTTGTCTTTATTGTTACACCCACTGTCATGCTCAGGTACAACAATGCTTGAATAAAGATCCATACACTCAATGACTCCTGTTGTAGGCACTCAGAGGAAAAATTCTAACTTTTAAATGGAAAAAATGTAAGAGCTCCACTACAACTACAATTTACTTATTACCATAAATGTGGCTACAAGAGCGTATTTATAGCCAAAAATCAAGAAAAGTGACGCTACGTCGATGGGGCCTCTTCAATGCATGGTAAGATGCATCAACTAGGCCTCATCAATGAGGCCTAGTCAACGAGGTCTCATCAATGAGGCCTCATCAACGCAACTAACTTAATGCAACTCATCAAACACCAACAACATCATCTGCATCAGCATTAAAAATAAGCCCTCACATTATTATAAAAAAATGATATGATTATTTTATATGCATAGCATCGGTAGACAAAGAGCCCTGACACAACTTTATTTACTTATTTGTAGAGTAAACCCTCTAGCAAAGTAATTTCATTGATGTTGATAATACATTTAACAACATGTGCATAGGAGAAGACCAACACATCTAAGCATTACCACTAAAAAAGATGGAACACCAAGTACATGTTCTTGCTGTTTCATTTCCTCATGTTAAAAAGATAAGGGTAAGAGTGATGCATGACCTCCTATAGCCAAAACCAACACCAGAACCAATGCCACAAGCTATGTCAATGTCAATGCCTACTATTACAATCAAGTCATTACAAGAAGTGAAGGTGGCATGATCTGAAGTTAACAGCAACTGATTTGTTTCAAGTGTAAAATTCAACGGCAACCATTTATCTTGCTTCAAAGCACAGCGAATGATAATTGAAAATGTAGCAAATAAGTTTTCATAGTGGCAGGAATTATATGCAATGGATGTGTTTATTTGGAAATATTTTTAGCTTAACTATTGCCCTAAAGTATAACATAAAATATTTTTTTTAATATGGGCTTGATGTTTTATATATTTTGATTGTAAAAATATACATATAAGTAAAAGAAAATTTGTTATTTAAGAAAAAAGGAAGGAAATTTATGGACAAGTGTTAAATATACCTTTATTTTCTACAAATTTGTAACTTTCTATAGAAGTTATAACTTCCTAAGGAAGTTATAATTTGATCTCCTAAATATTTGTAAGGATGTGAGACACTTGCCAACTATGGCTAAATTTTCTCACAACTTTAAAGTAGTTATGAATAAATTATCTACATATTTGTCATTCACCGTAACCTCTCATGATCATTATAATTATCCTAAGGCTACTATATAAAGGTTGCAATGGTATAATTAAAAAGGAGGGGTGCCTAAGGGAGGGGGTGAAGGTGGGATGGAGCAGCTTTAAAGAATATTGAAGATTGTAAAAGCATGACTTGTTAAAGACATCAATTCAGCTTCTTTGTTATAATCATGTAAGTTCATTCTTCCTATTTTGTTTTAGTTGCTTAGCTAATAGTTTAGATAGTATCATGTTTGGCATTTAAGTTTGGAATTCATCCTAGGTTTCTCTTATAGTTCTATTTTTGCACAATATTAAACTCCTATTAAGATTTTTCATAAAAGAGCTTATGTTATTGAAAAGCCTCAAGAGTAATTTAATAGTAATGTCTTAACAAAATTGCCTATTTTGAGCATGGAGAATCTAGGAAAATATTTGGTATTTTGAGACAACTAAAATAGCTTCATTATTTTAAAGTGTATTTCCTTGGTATTTCAATCCTAAAATTATCAATTTTTTAAAGGCTCTATTGAATGCAATCTTTGACAACTATTTACCAACCAAAATAGAAACTCGTATTTTGTCATTTACGTAGCATTTTTGGTAGTATAATAATATTTTCTTTTATGAAATTGCTTGTTGAGCTTAGAAGGTTTGAACAATTCATAGTTGGATTGAATTGGAATAGCTTTAATGTGAAGCATTTTCTTCTATCAATTTATCTTACTTAAATATTTGAGATTTCCCAAAAATAAACTTTCTTTTCTTTCTCTTTCTATGTCCATTGAATATCACTCTATTTCTAGTTTCCTTGTGGAACTTTCTCTCTAGAGAAAATTAAAAGTAGATTGGAAAAATTGTGCTCAAATGTTTTTGTAAAATTTTATTCGTTACAAGTAGCATACTATAGGGATTGTATAGACTAAGTGAACAAAATAGGAATCTCTAACAACTCATAGTATTTGACAAAGTTAGATGAATCCTTTTATGACTGTTGATTATAGTTTCATACACAACCCAGCCATTTCAACATTTGCAACAGCAAACACATCCTCACGTTTAGTATTTTTCATAACTACTAAGTCTATTTGGAGGTATCTAGGCCTTGGTATTGCCAAAGACCAGTAAGCACCTAAACCCTATTTGAATAACACCTTCAATCCTATGACTTCCCAAGATCACAAGACTTGAAGGCTACCCAACATTGGTAGTTTGGTCCCAAACAGTCACCAACAACTTCCATCCAACCAAAGCATAATTTTGATCACAAAGATAGATCTAAACACATAGAGTTTTCCATGAAGCCCTTTGAGCTCATAGAATAGTTACTTAAAGGAAAGTGAATTTAACATAAGCAACTATCTAAGGAAGCTTGCAAAAGGCATAATCATCTTTGTGAGATAACTAGGGATCCAATGATAGTAACCAAAGATAATCCAAAACTACCAAAGTACTTGAGGCTTGATAGGTTTTGCCATTATCACCAACTAGTTGGTCATGACACCAATTTTTGCATAGCTCTTAAAGATGATCAACTATGGAGAGCTGGTGTTGAATGAGCCCAACTCTTCAAGTACAATAATTGTTACATCATCATCTCATTTACAACAACCAAATGATCTAGTCCTCCTAGAAAACCATTTTTCATTGATGTTCCTTCAGCTAGAACTCAATCACAAAACCTAAAGCCTAGAGAACCCTTTGTTATATGAGGACCACAACCTTCAAGCCCTAAAGAGCCTTTCATTATACACATTTCCCCTTCAGTGGCATCAATATCACAATACAAACAACACGTTCTCAATAATTCTAAGGCTAGGAAACCATTCATTATTCAGGTTCTTCCATCTTCAACAAGCAAACCTATGATGAACCATAACCAAGGCTTACCTATTATGGCCAATAACTCAATGATCAATAGGAATCCATCACAACAATGATGAAAATAATTTATCACCAAACTAGTGAATAAGCCCATTAAATGTAGCCAATAACAAAAGCCTTGGAAGCAAGTTGACCCAGTGAAACCTACACCAAGATTAGCTACACCCATAAATAAGGGGTCCAAGCCAAATATGTTGAAATCTAAGCCAAAGATTCTAAGAAGAATGGAGGAAATTAAGCTCACCAAGGCTAAAATATCACATGACAACAAAAATAATTTTCTCTCAATAATGGAATAAGTCGAACGATCCCTCAAACAAAAGAACGCATCACTAAACTTTTACAACCTAGTTATGACTTCTGTTAATTATAGAGATGCGCTAGTGCAAATGCTGACTTCTATCCCTATAAGTGGAGACATGGCTACCAACAAAGAGTCCATTCACTCTATCATTAAGCAAATATTGCATAGGGAGAACAAACATCAACCCATGTTCATCTTTTGTCATAGTGAAGTGAAGATTGACTCATGAAACAAAGAAGTGTTATCTTCTCCTCTCCTCGCTATGATACATGTTGGCAAGTATAAGATTCATCGTATTCATGTAGATGACAAGGCTGCAACTAATATGGTATCATTCACCATTGTTGAGAAACTAGGCCTAATTCAAAACATCTAGGAAACCTCCACCTCCACACTCAAATTATTTAATGGATTGTGTGTAGCTGTATAAGGTTCTATCTCATTAGAATTGATGGCTAGGAAATAGTTTTCCACATTCACCAATTTCCTAGTAGTTTATGAAACACCTAGTTTTATCTTGATACTAGGGAGGTCATGGTTATCCACACTTCAAGCAATCTCATGTTCTATACATCAGGAGATTCACTTGCCATATAAGGGTGGTGAAATAGTAATTCAAGGGGACAACATGTCTCTACCATTGATTACTAATGTCAAAGTTGACCAAGGTTCAAAGGTGAAGTTTCATAATAAAATTCCTAATGCTCAAGCTAGGGCCAACAAGAACAACAATAATAACATTAAGGCTAAAATCTCTAATTGTACAACATTAAATGATCAATGAGAACACCTACCAATTACCATATTAAACGAGAAGCATGATGAGCACAGGACCGTACAAAAGAAGTTCCTTGATCTATTGAAGATCAAACAACAACCCTACAATGGATATCCTCTTCTTTATTTTGTTAATGATCATCCATTTTCTTTCATAGCTTTATATCACGTTTCAATTTTTGTTTTATTCATGTATTTTATTTCAAGGTTATCTTATGCTTGCTAGAAAATTAACATGACCTAAAACTAGCAACAAATGACTTGCTAAGGCCTAAAACTAGTAACACATGGCCCGCTAAGGCCTAAAACTAACAATGACATGGCTTGCTAGGACCTAAAACTGGTGGAGCCATGGCCTACCAAGGCCTAAAACTAGTGAACATAATAACCTCTTCTTTTCACTCCTATACCAATATGCTTACACCTTATTTTACACTTTTCATTACATCATGTTTTATTTATCAATTTCATTGTATAGCCTTGTTAAATTTACCATTTATGTTCACATAAAAACATAAAACATAGAAAAATATAGAACATAATGAAAACAATTAAAATTTTATAGCCAAAGATCCATAGCCATAGACATAATTATATAGTGTAACAAAAATAGACAATACATAGTTTCTAAATTTATGAATATGATGATTAGCCAACAACCATGAAATTTAAGATTATCAACCTAACACAATATTAACATCAAAAGCTTCAATAAAACTAGGGGAGAGGAGGATGAATGCTATAAAGGTAATCACTACCATCACCCAGGGCCAATGAACAATAAAAACATGTAATCATTAAAACATGAAATAATCTTAAACCAATAAAAATATATATAGAAATTGATTAACAACTATAATAATGGAAACCAAAGTATAAGCAGGAAAATATTTAAATGTATTTGAAACCCAGCCTTACTATCTTCCAGGCTATGAAGGACCTTCTCCTATGGACTAGAAGGATTTTAGATTTGTGAGTCACGAGGGTACAGGGATTCCTCCAATGGGTAGTTACAAGGATAAAAATTCTCTTGTTTATCACCATCATCCTAGCTACGAATTTGCATAGCATGTGTCATATGGATCCTATTATTCAGTAGCAACAAGGTCCCTAGTGCCAATCACAAGTATAGGAGCTCAAATCCATGCTTCTCATCCTTCTCATGCTTAGACCTTCCAGTGAAGCCACCCTTTCTATCATTAGTAGCCTATGCCTTCTCCGCCCCCACACCCTACCTCTACCACATCACCTACATAAAGTAAATAAATAATTAAAGAATAATTAATTTAAAATTTAAAATTTTGGAGCATGTGACTTGCATGCTATTTAGGCCCATGTGGGCTATGTAGGCCCTAGAAGAAGGCCACATAGGCCTGTCAACACATTATAGTTCGTCAACATTCTCCACCACTATTTGCACCTTGTCCACCATGCTACACTATGTCCTACTTCATTCTTCATTGACCTACCCTTTGCCAACCCTTTTCATCACCCTTCCTTTTATAACTTTGTCATACTCCTACACATCTTCCTACTAGCCACCTCACAAAGCACTTGCTAGCATAAGCTTAAGACCAAGGGCTATCACACCCTCACCAATGACAACACTAGGCACCTAGCATGCACCTACCCAAGTTCGTAGAAGTTCTCCATCGTCTCCTATGACTTCAGCATCTGTGACATGAATTCCTTCTTATTCCATTGCAGAGATGCCCTAGAGAAAGCTACATGCACATATACAACAAATATTTTAGCTTACAAGGGTTGGTGTTAATGGACTTCAATCCAAACATTACAAGTCTTAGTGTGATATTGTCCAACTTCCAAGCCTTGAAAATTATTATTTTAACTTCACACAATGAGAACCCAAGTCTCACATGCTATGATAGCATGTGGGGTAGCATGTCAACAGATAAAAACTACTATTTTAACTCACACACTGCTAATATGAGTTCCACATGCTATGGTAGCATGTGGGCCAATGTGTAACATATGGAAACTACTACTTTAACTCGTATGCTATTAATATGAGTTCCACATGATATGGTAGTATATGGGGTAGTGTTTGAACACATAAAAATAACTATTTTAACTCACATGCTAAAAATCCAAGTTCCACACACTATGGTAACATGTGAAGCGGCGTGTGGTGAAAAAAACTACTAATTTTATTCTCCAAACTTGCCCATACATTGCCTACTAGATCCCCCAAAACATGAAAATAAAAAAAAATTTAAAAAAATTTACATTATGTATGAGAAAATTGGTGAGAGGATTGACTAGATACATTGAACCTAGACCTAAAATTAACCATGGCCTTTACGCTCTAGGAAATAGGAATTTTTGGCTTTTCTAAACTAGTTTGACCACGAAAATCCATTATTTTAACACTTTATAGTCTATTATTGCATGTTTTGTTAGGTTTTTGCCTATTCTAACTACAAAATGATTTTAAAAATTTAAATTTAATAAATTAATACTATTTTGAACTTCCTTACCTTATTTGATCTTGTTTAACCTTATTTGTCATATTTTATCTTAGTTTAACCTTATTTTTACTTCATTTTACCTTATTTTCACTTTGCTTTTTTGCTTATTTTGCCTAGTTACTTTACCTTGTAATGACCCTACCTTGTGTTGTTTAGCCTTATTTTACTTTTTTTTTACCTTATTTTGCTATATGTTTATAATATTTTGAGTATTTTAACATTTTTTAGCAATTATACCATGTAGATGCCACTTGATATGCTTATGTTGACATGTAAGGTTAAGCTATGGAAATGAGGAAGCAATTTGACTAGCTTTCAAGCCCAAGTAGACCCTTTTGGTCATGTCATTTGACAAAGTTGACCTTGAATGTGCAAGACTTGAAGCCTCTAAGCCTTTTTGAATATATAACCTTAGTGCCCAAGAATGGGCTATCTACCCTTGACCTTGAGACTTGAAACATCACACAAGATTTCTTAGTCAAATTCCCCATTTCAAATTGCAATGGTGAGGAGAAAACCTTGAAACTAGTTCCTCACTAGAGCCTTGGTTTACTTAAGACATCATGAAAACCATCCAAAGTAACACTAGAACCTTCACATGGTCTTGATTACATCTAACATTAACATGTTTACTTTTAGTATTGTTGGCCTTTGTTTATAGGTTTGAATGAGCATGAATGATGTTGGTTGACCTTGTGGCCTACAACAAGTAAGCTTGCATGACCTCATATCTCTTTTTAGCATCTCAAACATTGCAAAATTTGTTAAAATCTATAAATTATGAAACAAAGAGCTCATGTTCCACCAATTGAAACATATTGATGAGCGGCTAGGTACCCCTATGCCCAACCATACGAATATGAGTGTTCACGCTCGATCTGGTCGAACTCCATAGACTATAAACACTTAACATGCACCAGACTTCTAACCAGTGAAACCTTGGGTTAGAACAGTCGTTGTCATCCTAATCTCACTTGTAAAGTTCTATTGCGATAGTTAAGTGAGACTAAGGCTAATGATTTTTATATCTTTTTAATTATCTTTTTCAGGGACTAAGTGAGGTATGAAAGTAATGAATAAACTATTATCTAATCTCTAATTATCCTAGTGTATATGCTAACTACTCCTAGCATAAGCATCTGTTCCCATCCTCCGAGCACGTTCTAAGCATTTCCTAACACTGCTGGGTTACCAGACGTTAAGCGTCGCTGGGTTTACCAAGTGTTTGGATTACATTCGAGATGGTCATACTTATGTCTTTTACAAACTATGAATGAACACTAACGATTGAAATTATAATAATGAAAACATAAATAATCAACGAGTAACTAATAAAGCATAAAAAAATGATTAATAAAGCATAAACATCTTAAACTGTTAAATGCATGAGACAACTAAGTCCAAATGCTACACAGATTGCATGAATAGTTCATCTTTATTGCCGTCAAGCCAATGGGCTCAGATACATCAACACTCGAATAAAGATTCGATCGCATTTCATACACCTAATATGGGCACTTGGAAAATATTCTATCTCTTACAGGAGCAAACAGTAAGATCTTCGCTATCACTACACAAAAAGATGCCTAAATGAGGCGGAAGGCCCTCATATTTATAGATCTGGGAAGGGTGGCTGCGTATACGGGGCCTCGTCAATGCAGGGTGGCTACATCGACGGGCCCGCATCGACGCGGCCGCGTATACGTGGCCCCATCAACACATTGACTTTTGACACTTCATCATACCCCCATGATTGAGCAAAAAACTTGTCCTCAAGTTACTTTACAATTTGGAAGGTATGGATTATTATTTACAACACACATAACTTAAACACATAAATGACATACACATGACACAACATGAATTTACCAAATGCCCGAGTTACAAAGGGGGACCAGTTACAAAAATGACAGTGTTCAGAGACAAAATTGAACACCTTGTTGATCCTAGAGCCTCTGCTGTGTAGGTAGATGTACAAACTTGCTGAAGGAGATCACACCGTCCATGGGGGTGGTGGTTCTGATAGACCTTCTCTAGCCTCTGGCTCATGCATTGGTGGCAGCATGGATGTCAATAACCCTGCGGTAGCTGTAGCTTCTTTAGATAGCCAGAATGCCTCCAAGAGAGCCCTCATTTTCTCTTCTTTCCTTCTAGGGTCATTCATGATCCAAGAAACTTCTCCAATGTGTACTGGAACTAGAATTTCCCAAGGGCAAGGCAGCGCCAGGATGAGTTCTTTCAATGACGAACCAGGCTACGAACTGTTTGCGTTCGATATCGAACGCTCGGATTGATGCTTGTAGTTGCTGGTAGTCACTCATTCTTTGGGCCAGGTCCTCCGCAATGGTACATTGGCCTTCAAAGCTTGTACGGAGGACCTTGAGTTCCGTGTTTGCTATTGCTAGCTTCTGTTTTGTTTCCTTGTGCGCCTGGAACTCACCCTTGTATAGAGAATACGAGGCGGCCACTTGTTTCTCTAGCTCTGATCGCAGTCTCCTAGCTATGAGCATGGTTAGGTTTGCATACCGAAGGTTGGGTAAATNTCTCATTCTTCCAAGCAGCAATTTCTATTGCAAACTTCTGTTGTAATGCCCAAACTTCCTCCATTGACAAATTCCGATTCTTAGCAGCTAACCTTCACATATTGGCGTTCACCTTGGCTAGCTCCTCCTACTGTTGGTGGATGAAATCTTTCATGTGCTCATTCTCTACACCAACATTACGCAGGCGATGAACTTCGGCAGTCAGCTGCATGTTCTCCTGGCAAACCTCGACCAAGTCTTTCTCTAAATGATACGCTCAAGTGTCTACTATGGCCTTATCTAGGATCACCGTCTCCCTTTCATCCTCAACAACCTGTAGTTTAAGCTGAAGCTATTGGAAAGCTTCATCTGTGGTGATCTTGCGGTCGAGGATAGCCAGATCAGCAAGTTGGGCTCTTAATTGGGCAACCTCTATTGTCAAGTGCTGACAAGCAGCTTGAGCAGCCTCCAGTTGCCCTTCCAAAACAAAGCTTTTTCTCCTTGCCAATAGTAGCTCCGACTGGGTTGCAATTATGTTGTCCAGAAGATCAAAGACATCCAGAAGCAATTACCCAGTTCCTACCAGTCGGTCCAACATTTCTTCATGCTGGGCTGCATCCATCCTGCTACATGAAGTTCTGGCAGACACCTATACATCTTGTAGTCCATGGATGTCTGGTACAGGTGCTACCGGTGCATTGAGAGCGGTAGCAATGGTATCAGCAACCACTTCAACCACAACTTCTTGTCCCTGGTGTTGTATCACTAGGACCATCGCCCCCTCACCATCCTCCAAGCGTACTGAGAAGGTAAATCATTCCCTAAGATTTCAGGGAATAACTACTGGGTTGCAGTTGATACATCTCGGATGCTCAAATCTGTTCTAGCTGGAATTGGTGTTCGGGTGGTGGAAAATATCGGCCCTACCCTTTCAAGCAAGCTGACTAATTGTGCCACTTGCTCCAAGTGACTCATGGTAGGGCGATAGACTGAAGGATCATCTCCTCCACCAGTTCTACCAGATTACTCTTGCTGATTCGAGAACATTTCCTGGATCTCACGGATGTATGTTATTGTTGTTTGCGAGCCTGGCTGCATTGTTTGCACAGGTGATGGAGGTGATTGCTACTCTTCCTCTATATGTGTGGCAGCAGGTGTTTTCTCTTTCATCATTTCTCGCCATGAGGCAATTGGGACGCGCCAGATGATATCATTAGAGTACTGTGCTATCCTTGCCCATTTGCATAGCTTTCAGATTAGGCAGGGAAAAGGGAGAGCGCGTCTTCCACGTTTGTTCTCTGCAAACCTCTTTTCAATTTCCAAAAACAATAGCTATGGAAGACTCATGAAAAATTTCTCTCTCAAGGTGGCACACGCACGAGTAGAGAAGGCAATGATTTTGCTGGGTCTTACCGTTGGATTCAGATGGTAAGACACTACCTTTGAATAGACTCTCTTCACCATGGTCAAGGAGCCGAATTCCTTACGCTCTACCCCATAGCACCATTGGATCCATTGCACCTTTACCTCTGGATCAGCCTGCTTAGGAATTTTCACCACATCTGCCCCAATTTCGGGCAACCCCAAAGCTTGCACTATTACTTCTGAAGAGTAAGAGACATATATGTCCTTGATTCTTACTCTTGACCCTGGCTGCTGATTTGTCCAGAAGAGATATGTTTCTCCTAAGTACCATTCACCACTGGTTGTGATGATTGGCCACATTGGAGAGCTCTGTAATTGAAGTCTCACATCTTCTGGGGCATTTGCGAGGAATGGCCCAAAATTTAACTCTTGGAGGACCATCCGTTGCACCTCACGTGGCGTGATAGCATCAAGGCAGGCTTGGGTCAATGTGACCTCAAGCCGCAGTGCTATCCCAGGCATCTCATCCCCTAGCGATTGCACCTCAGGAATCTCCTCTTCAAGAATATGGTGGACAGATTCCACGTCAAGTCATTCAAGGAAGGGTCCAATTACATGAGAACCCTTCGCATATTCTAGTAGTTGCACTCCTTATCCCCTTCCTGTACGTGGGCACTTGTCCCTTGGTTGCAACAGTCCTTCATTCCTTGGGTGCCATCTGAAAACAAACATAATTGTCCATTAGACCATTCAAAAGTAGCCTAAAATGCTCTGTATATACCTTTTTCAGCTTGACCAAGTTATGTTAATGGCACAGGCACACTGTTAAGTCTCCCAGAGTGTTAAGTTAGGGGTTAGGGCCAAAGGTTTTGTAATTAACAACTAATTAATTAATTACACAAGGGCACCACCCCCCACAACTAAGTGCATACCTCCGGGTTGCATAAAAGGGAAAGGATAGGTTGATGCGGACACACAATGGAATGTAGGTGCGTTGGGAAGTGTTAGGCAGAAAAAACAGTAAAAATTCCCCTTAGATTGGACTCTAAATGATGAAAAATACAAAGTGCAGAGGGGTATATATAGGGGTTGGACGCTGCATCGATGGGGCCATGTATACGCAATGGCTATGTATACGGGGCACTATTCACCCATGGACCAACGTTGACCAACCCAAAAAACACCTGAAATGAAAAATTTAAAAATCCAAATTGAGGCAATTGAAGCGTAGAAAAGGCCCGATCATGGCTAAAGACAAGAGGAAGGGAATTAAGCATGAAAACAAAACAAAATTGAAGAACGTGGGTCAAAAAGAACTTAAGCAAGGATGAAATCGAACGATGGGACACTAAAACAATGAACCAAGAAATCCAAAGGAGTGGAGACTTAACAAGCAAAACCAAGAATATGCAGGTGGGTCCTCCCCATAGCAGGCAACAGCCGTATAGCCCCTGCATACCCTCGACACCAGGGTCTGTGGGCTTGGGAGCTGATAAATGGTGTTACTAGTGAAGACTCCAAACCAAGAGAAACCTGCCAAGGCATGAGAGACCAATAGGAAACACGACGAACACACAACATAAAAAGGGTAGTGAGGTGAGTACAAAGAGAAGTGAGAATGGAAGGAGAGGAGAAAATGAAAAGTCCGAGTGTCAGCCACATGAAACCCCATGGGCAAGTGTGGTTAGGTAGAACCTTTCCTGAGATTAGACCCAAAACCATCTACGACCAATGACCTTGCAGCTATAGACGAAGTCCTAACCATCCCCCAAGGAAACAGGAATGACCACATAGAAAACCACCACTCCAAGAAACCTCAAAAGAGGGAAGTGAAATGAGACAAAGTTAGAGGGGACCAAGGAAGTCCCATAATGAATGTGGGTGGCCCGTGAGAGGCGGTCTAAGGGGTGTGCTTTGAATTCCCACCGCAATATGTTTTTTTTCTTTTTGTGCAGGGGAATCACACCATGAGAAGACCCATGCATGTGTGCATGCATCCGACCAAGGGGTGTGCTTTGAATCC
Organism: Gnetum montanum; assembly: GCA_015680685.1. Taxonomy (NCBI): domain Eukaryota; kingdom Viridiplantae; phylum Streptophyta; class Gnetopsida; order Gnetales; family Gnetaceae; genus Gnetum; species Gnetum montanum. Next base: position 118,193 of record MNCI01022025.1, read on the forward strand.
TCAATTTATTTTATTTTTTTTTTGTTTTGTGCTTTTTCTCTTTCTTTCCTTTTTTTTCCTTTGAATTTTTTCTCTTCAATGAGGACCACACCATGCAAGGTTGAATTGCCCAAAAACTTCCATGGAGAGAGATGTGGAGTGGGAGGAAATCCATAAGGACACACCAGCAACCCAGGCAACAGAATAGAACAACAAATAAATCATTCCCCTTGAAGCCACATCCAATTCAAACCAGTGGATCATCCTACAGTTAGGGAACTACACAAGCTACACATTCATTAAAATGTTTTTAATTGAAGGGGTTGCATGTGCATGACACAAGGAAAACCATGAGATGGTGAATGGGTGGATGACATGGACTCACTACTGAGTGTATGAAGTGGAATGACATAAAACCAAGGACAACCATACAAACGCGGGAACCAGAAAACTAGGAAGACTATTACAGTACCCATCATAACAAAAATTGACCACGCCAAATAATAGGATGACGACAAAAAGTAAACAAAAAGAGCACAAAAATGGAAAAAAAAATAAGTGTAAAAGAAAAAATCGTAGAACAACAAAAAAATTGGAAAACAAAAAAAAAAGAAAGGTAGAAAACAAAAAAGTGTAAAAAAAAGTATAAAATGGTGAGGGGTGTAGGGAAGTGGATTAGCAGGGATGAGGGTCTCCCCCACGACTGAGTGGAAAGGAGGAGACGCGAAATATGGAGCATGGATGACTAGTTGATGACGAGGCTGTGACACTGGTTGCGTGAAACTCACCAAAAGGTTTGAGTTGTTGGTAGTTGACCAACTGTGTTTTGGTGGGATCCCTAGGTTTCTGAATTAGCAAGGCCCCGGATGGGAAGGTTTCAGAGACAATATAAGGTCCCTCCCATAGCGTCTGAAAATTTGTCGGTTGGGATACATGTGAGGAATTCCAATACAATACCTTATCTCCACACTGAAATGTGACCTTCTGAATCCTAAGATCATGTCTTTTCTTGTTGTAGGCCTTGTGGGTTTCATTGGAAAATAGGGCTACTAATCAGTTCTCATCTAGCACACTTAAGTTTATTAATCATTCTTGTTGTGCTAGTGGTAGGTCAAGGTCGAGGTCACAGGCAGTGGATAGTGTCTAGAGTTCTGCTTGGATTGGAAGTGTTTGCAACTTACCGTACACTAACTCATAGGGAGAGTACCCTACAAGAAGCTTCCAGGTGGAGCGGTAGGCCCATAGGGCATCGTTAAGCTTGGTGCTCCAATCCCTCATGTATTTGCTAATTTTTCGTGTAAGGATCTTGGTAATTTCCCTATTTGTGACTTCAGCCTGCCCATTGGCTTGGGGTGATAAGGTGTTGTAAATTTGTGTGTTACCCCTAAGCATTGCATGATTTTACGAAAAGTAACCCCCGTGAAGTGAGTCCCATTGTCAAAAATGAGTGCACGAGGCACTCCAAACTTGGTAACAATTTGTTGTTGAACAAATCATGCGGCAATGTTGGAAGAATAGTTGATGATGGCTATCTATTCTACCCACTTTGTACAGTAGTCCACCACCACGACGATATATGCCTTTCCATTTGATAAGGGGGTGATGGGCCCCATGAAGTCAATACCCCAGATGTCAAAGGGCTCCAGTGGTTGAATCCACTATTGAGGTCCCTCCAACCATGCCGACATCCCACCATCTCGTTGGCATCGTTCACAGGAGCAGGCGAACCATTGTGCGTCCCTGAAGAGTGTAGGCTAATAATACCCCACAAGCAAGATTTTAATGGTTGTTCTGCATCCAACATAGTGGCCCCCACAAGGGCCCTCATGATCATCCTAGATGACACGCAGTGTATCAGCATCAGGGACATACCATCAAACCAAGCCTTCTGCAGACACCTTGTAGAGGTGGCCATTGATTTCCATGAAATGCTTGGCCTTATGGAGAAACCGCTGTTTCTACCGATGGTTCCATTCTTTTGGCAGCTCCTATGTTGGAAGGTAGGTAAGGATGCGGTTGAACCAAGAAGATTCCTTGGGTGCTTGAGGATCAACAGCGCCTGTGAAGAGAAGTTCATCTGGAAACTGGTCGGATAAAGGCTCCTCCTCTTCTGCGTTATCCCATCGTAACTGAGACAAATGGTCAACGACCACATTTTCGGACCCCTTTCTGTCTACCATGGTCAGATCAAACTCTTGAAGAATCACCAGCCACCAAATTATGCAGGGGCTTACAGTTGGTTTGTTCATCAAGAACCAGATAGCACTGTGCTCTGTGTGCACAAAAACCTCATATCCGAGCACATAGTGCCAGAATTTATCCAATGCAAACACCACCACCATCAATTCTTTCTCAGTGGTGGTATAGTTCAGTTGTGAACCCACAATGCTACTGCTTGCATAGTGGATATAATATGGATGTTTCTAATCATCACACTGTGTAAGCATGGCTCCCAAAGCGTAGTTGGAGGCATCCTTCATAATGTGGAAAGTTTTGGACCAATCAGGTACCCATAGAACCAAAGCTTCTACGAGTTTCTGCTTTAGCTCTTGGAATGTGGACTCGCATTCCTTGGTCCAGAAAAATGGAGTGTCCTTCTTTGTAAGCTCTACCAATGGTCAGGCTATCTTTGAGAAGTGTTCAATGAAGCGCCGGTAGTAACCAGTGTGTCCAAGGAATGACCACACATCTTTGACAGTACTTGGTCGGCGGGTAATTCCTTGGATGACCCTGATCTTTTTAGGGTCTATGTTGATCCCTGTTGATGAAATGAGATGTCCCAACACTATGCCCTCTTGGACCATCAAATGGCTCTTTTGCTAATTGAGCCGTAGATTGGTGTCTACACACCTCTTTAGAACTTGCTCTAGGTGGTCCAATGCTTGCTCAAACGTGGCACCATAGGTGGAGAAGTCATCCATGAAGAATTATACATCATTTCTGATTTGTTGCTGGAAGATGCTCAAGAAGAGGCATTGGAATGTCACAGGTGCATTACACAGGCCAAAGGGCATCTTCTTAAATGCAAAAGTTCCCCATGAACTCGTGAAAGTAGTTTTGGCCTGGTCCTCTGGTGCAATTTGAATTTGGTTATAACCACTATAACCATCCAGAAAGCTATAATATTGGTGTCCTGCAATTGTGTCCAACACTTGGTCCACAAATGGGAGCGGGAAGTGGTCCTTGAAAGTTGCCATATTGAGCAACTGGAAATCGATATAGACCCTCCACTTGCCACCTTTCTTGGGTACAATAACAAGTGGACTAACCCATTCGCTATCGGTGACTGAATAGATGAATCCCACCTTAAGCAGTTGTTCAATTTCATCCTTTACTATCTGCTTCAACTTGGGATTCAACCATCTTTGTGGCTGTTGTCGTGGATTCATGGAAGGGTCAAGGTAGACCCATGCTGGTAGATCCTAGGATCAATTCCAGCCAGCTCAGAATAGGACCACGTGAATGTGATAACCCATTTGTTTATCATCACCAGCAACTTCTTTTTCTATTCAAGAGTAATGGCAGCATTGATAATTACCAGCTTGCCATTTTGCAAGAATGCATACTCTAAATGAGCCTATAGGGATTTTAGTTCAAGGGGCTCTTACTTGAAGCTCTCAGGGATCTCTAGCTTTCCCCAGTCATCAAAGTCATCAACGATGGAGGTTTGCTGATGAATATCCTCCATCACATCCATGCTATAAATATAGGCTTGCACTAGCTCGTCAGACGATTCCATGTAGATTATGCTGCTAGTAGGATCAGCTGTCAGCCACTGGGTGCCCTCTTGGTTAGTAGCTGCTACGTACAGGCACTGTTGAATTTGTGATTCCTCAGTACACCGACTGCATGCTTGAATGGATGTCCGCTTAGCAAATCATAGCTGCTGCACACAGTTGCACCCTAAGTCACTATACGTAATGCATGGAACTCTTTTCTTCTCGATCTTCCCGAAAGGATTTTCCTGTGAAATTTCCAGGCACAGATCTTGGAGTCCTAATCATGCATCCACCGTGCTTAGCTAGGCTCTTCCCATGATGATTGGGAAGTTCCCCTTACAGTTTTCAACACGAATGACCAGGAAGTCAGCAGGGTAGGACCACCCATAGACGATGGTCATAATGTCCTCCACCAAACCCAAAGGAACAGTGATGGATTGGTCTGCTAGCTCGGGCCGAATGTTTCTCTTCTTTAGCGGGGGTAGGTTCTAATTCTTGTACATATCATGAGAGATTAGATTAACCCCTGACCCTGAGTCCAGAAGAGCTTTGCACGGCTTGTTCCCAACCACCTGAAGATATATGAAGGGGCTTCTGGGATCTGTTAATTTTTAGGGGAGAGAACCAGCTTTGATCTAGTCGGTCATGGCATGTGTAAGCATGCTTATTTGGACATTGGATTGTGACGGAGTGGAGGACTACTCGAGCGGTATGATGGTAGAGGCATTGGTAGGTTCTAAGGCACTGACCACAGGCGTAGGTAAGGGTGTATTCAGATTATTGGGCCAGAAGAAAGGATGTTTGCGTGGCTTGGGTTCTAGTCCACTTAGCCTAGATGCCGATTGTAAGTTAACAACCCTCGTAGCGTTTCGTTGTTGTGGCTATGGCGGTATTTCTCCCTGAATGGATGGAGCAGGTGGCAACAGAGAGGGATGATGTGGAGAAGCAGCAGAAGAAGGTGACTAAGGGTAGAAGTAATGTGGATTTGTCCCCCTGGGTGATGGATATGGATGTCTGAAATATTCAGGTGGGTGGTAGTAACTGGGAAAGGCTGCATGATTGGAAGACTCTCTTGGAGAGACAGGCTGCTGAACATAGTACCCGTAAGAATCTAGCTGCTTGTAAGGGTATTGCTGCCTTGGAGGTGGCATCCCCCATGCTTATGGTTGCTGCCACTGTTGGAAATACTTGTACGGTTGCGGAGACATTCCACTTGGATAGTATCCTTGCTGCTGCTAGTGGAATCGTCAGGGGTTTCCTTGTGGATAAGGCAACCTTCGAGATGTCTTCCTCTGCACCAAATGAGGGTTCAAGGCATAGATCCCAGACTCTTGTAGGTGAGACACCATAGGACAACATCCCTTGGGATGTTCATATTGGCATATGCCACATCCATCATCCTCCTCGATGTCAAAGTCTGCAACCTGCTCAGCTGCAGCAACGTTTCCCTTAACTTTGTGTTGGGTATGTTCAGCTCCCTTTTTCTTGCATTGATCACAGTCACTACCCTATTCTTTGGACTCTTCTAAAATTTTTAATACACTTTGGAATCTTTCACCCAAAGAGTCCCACATTTTATCCACCTTTGTCAATATTTTAGATGCAAAATTTTGTAACGGCAAAGTCTTCCAATTCACCGCTGCTTTCAGTGATGACTCTTCGTCCTGATCACAAAATCAAACCCCCCTTTTTCTAAAGGAAGGGTCCCAATTGAATTCTTCAACACTCTCCTTTTTTCTGAGTTCTCCTTCCTCTTTGGCCACCTGATCAATGAGGTGCTGCAACTGATGGGCCCTTATCTTCGACAGTCGTCCCTTGGCATAGACACCAAGGATCTTTCTCATTTCAAAATGGAGCCCATCAATAATGTGGTGAAGCTATGCCCGCTAAGAATAACCATGACCAAGGCATCGATGCAACAGTGAGTAATACCTGCTCATGGCGGCATCCAAGGGTTCATGATTCCCTTGTTTCTAACCTTGGATCTGCCTTCTCAGATTTTCCACTCTAGAGTACGTTTGATAAATGTCATTAAAGATTTCAAGCATCGTACTCCATCTTCTAACTGATTCCGGCTCTAAGGACCAATACCAACTTTCAGCTTCTTTGATGAGTTTTCGGGGAAATAGCTTCAACCGTTGCCAATCGTTATTAATATTTTATAGGGTGTAGGTGTTATGGAATGCCTACAAGTGGGTCTACAGATCACAGTTGTATCCCCCTTCAAATCTGGGGATGTTGTTCATGTCAACATGCTTGATCCGACTGTCCTTCATGTACTTGCTTGGGATATGAACTATCTCTACAATCTGGAGCATGCTTCGAGCAGCTAACAACGGCTCATCTGAATCATAGTCCTGTTGGGGACTATGACGTTTGCGACAATTTCTGCTACCCCTTCTTTCATGCTAGTGAGGGCCACGCGATTGGTCGTCTGCTCCCTCGTTTCCCCACTCGAACCTACTTACCACCATCCTTTCTCTCCACCCTTCCCTTAGAGCCTGAGATGGAGGAAGGTGAAGGAGAGGGGGAGGATGGAGAAGAAGGAGAGGCATCACCACCACTTCAGCGTCGATCTCCCCATCTACCCTGGTGACGATTGTGGTCATCTCCTCCAGCTTTGCTTCATGACCCACCATCCCCTTGACGATTGTGGTCACTTGGAGGTTGGTTTTGGATGATTGACTGGAGGATCTGCGGCCCTAGATGAAGTTTGGTCGAATGAGTATCATGAAATACAGGATCTCCATCGTCCTACGACCCTTGCAAGAATAAGGGATTACTAAAGTGTTTCCCCTTCTGTTGTTCATATCTCTTGGTTGGCTGTTGATCTCTTCTCTATTGAGCCTCTGTGGGATGATAGTCCCGAACGTCATGGTCCTCCATGACATACTCTGCCACTTGGTCCTGGATTCCCATTCTACCCAGATTATGGTACAGCATCGCAGGAGTTACTCGGTTGGGCGATAGCACGATGTTACCCTCCATGTTCTGCCATCAAAGATGTTCATCCTGATGTAGGATGAATGTGAAATTAGGAACATATTCATTGGGATGTTTATATACCACCCGACATTCTTTCAGCACCAGTGGTTCAAATGCAAATCTCCTGTGAGAAGACATGTTGGACGTTAGATGGTCCATATTATCGGTGTATCCCAATTACTTAACTTAAATTCACCTAGTGTGCATAGATATTTCTATCCTGGGTTCAATCCAATGACTTAAATGATAATTTCACTAAAGTCAGATGACGCATGTAAGACTAACAATCCCTGACAACAGTGCCAATGATGAGCGGCTAGGTACCCCTACAACCAACCATATGAATACAAGCATTCACGCACGATCCAGTTGAACTCCGCAGACTGTAAGCACTTAACATGCACCAGACTTCTAACCAATGAAACCTTGGGTTAGAACGGTCGTTGTCATCCTACTCTCACTTGTAAAGTTCTATTTCAATAGTTAAGTGAGACTAAGGCTAATTATTTTTATATCTTTTTAATTATCTTTTTTGGTGACTAAGTGAGGTATGAAAGTAATGAATAAACTATTATCCAATCTCTAATTATCCTAGTGTATATGCTAACTACTCCTTGCATAAGCATCCGTTCCCATCCTCCGAGCACATTCTAAGCATTTCCTAACACTGCTGGGTTACCATATGTTAAGCATCACTGGGTTTACCAAGTATTTGGATTACGTTCAAGATGGTCGTACTTATGTCTTTTACAAACTACGAATGAACACTAACGATTGAAATTATAACAATGAAAACATAAATAATCAACGAGTAACTAATAAAGCATAAACAAATGATTAATAAAGCATAAACATATTAAACTATTAAATGCATGAAACAACTAAGTCCAAATGCTGCAAGGATTGCATGAATAGTTTTTCTTTATTGCCGTCACGCCAATGGACTCAGATACATCAACGCTCGAATAAAGATTCGATCGCTTTTCATACACCTGCTGCGAGCACTTGGAAAATATTCTATCTCTTGTAGGAGCAAACTGCAAGAGCTTCACTATCACTACACAAAAAGATGCCTAAATGAGGTGAAAGGCCCTCATATTTATAGATCCGGGAAGGGTGGTTGCGTATACAGGGCCCCGTCGACACGGGGTGGCTGTGTCGACGAGCCCACGTCGACACGGCCGAGTATACACAGCCCCATATACGCGACCGAGTCAATGCATTGACTTTTGACACTTCATCACATATAATGATCTATATCTACTTATAACTATATGTAGCCTTTTGTAAAAAAATATATTATTTAACTTATTTGGTTGTCCTCTTGGAGTTATGATTGCAAGATGAGCCCAGAGTCATTGTAGAGGTGTGATTCATCATAAAGGTGAGTCACCATGTGATCTCAATATGCAATATTTAATTAGCTAGTTTGATCTTATCAACAGTGCTTACCTCACATCACCTCCATTACCCCTTTTGAGCCATAAGCCTATAGCCAAATTACAACCTTTCTTACCTTACTAACAACAAAAACCTATGTTTGGCATTCATGCATCATGGCCAGGTAACATATTCTTCGACGTGCTCTACCATCAAGTTCATTGAATGTAATACATCTCATTCAATGCAAAAATAAAAATTCAACCTTGGCAATGAAACTCGATGAAGGTTTAGCTCCCACAAAAAAAAATAGGAGAAAATGCCAAGAATGTAAAAGAGCCAATGTAGCCCCAAGTTCAGCAAGTCAACAACTCTCTCTCTCTTAATTAATAAAAGAGAAAAAGAGCCAAGTGGCTAAAGAAGGCTATTACCAAATGCCAATTTCTCCAAACATCATTGAGTACTCAATAATCCAAGTGTGAAGCATGAAGACCTTTTCAATGAGCAAACATGTCATCATCATGTCATAGCCATTATGTCAAAAAAACTTGGAACTAATTAGTAGCCCATGTAACCATTCTTTGGTAGCAAATATAGCCATTATCTCATCCCAAACTCTCAACATCCTATCGTAACCTTATTTCACCTTTGTGAGCACTTATTAACATGATTTGATAGCTATAAAATCAAGTATGGATAGGGAGTATTCGTAATGAACCTACGCCAGTGTTTCATGTTCTTTGTTAATGTCTCCTAGGTTAATCCTAAAAACATCAACAAAGAGGGGCCAATGAAACACCTCAAAGAAAATTCATGGTGCAAATAAAAGCCTATAGCCAATATTTTCATTGTAATTTGGTAGAGATTTAAAGGCAAAAATAATTACCTTGTTTTCTACCAAAAATCCTATCATGTGGCATTGTTTTAGCAAAATTTTAAGCCATTTTCAATGTAAACAATGAGATTTGTATACTGTAAATTCTGTTTACTCTAATTTGTAGAGGCTAAAAATGCTTCACAAGCTATAAATCGCATTTTCTCCAGCTTGTGGAGGCTAAAAATGCTCGACATTTTGTAAATTCCATTTTCTCTAATTTGTGGAGGTTAAAAATGCTGCACAAGCTACAAATTCCATTTATGTTTGCTTATGAAGTTTAAAAATGCTCCACATGCTTTAGAAATTGGCCTGTTATCTCACATGCTACATATTCCAACTCCACATGTTGTGGCAGTTTGTGGGGTAGCTTGTGGGACTTGGATTTTAATCCCACACATTACACATTTCAGCCTCACATAGCTTGTGGGGCAATGTATGGAATTTGAGCTTTAATTTCATATGCTATGCATCTCAGTACTACATGCTATGATAGCATGTGGAGTAGCATGTGGCACCTGGGTTTTAAGCCCACACACTACACTTTGGCCTATGAACACTTGTAATGCTCCAAAGCTATAATAGATGCCAACACAATAGATATAAAGCCTATTTATATCAAATCAAGCATCATTTTTTGAATCTTTTGACAATATTTGGTAAAAAAAAAATTGTAGCACACTTGCAATTGAAAGATCATGTAGCAACAATAGAACATGAGCTTTTGCAGACTTTTACAACCATTTATCAATGTAGATCAGATGAGATATTAGAGAAAATTAAGTACATAACACACCCTACCATCTACACTAGATTTCAAGGATATTTTTTGCATTTTCAAGCTTCCAAAGATTGTTGATCTATATCTTTTTAATTCCTTGTCACAAACAAGTTTTTTCAAATATTTATTATAAAGTTTTAAGTGTTTGTTTTGCCATATTTTTTTTGCTCTTTGTTTCTATTTCTACATTGTACTTTTCATTTACATGCTTTTCTTCATTTTTATTTTACAACACTTAGTAATAGATTTTTCAAGCCCCTAAGTGATCAACAAGACCATTTAGGATGCTCCATATCCTTTTTGAGACCCATGGATATGTAAGTTAAATTGTTCCATGCAAAACTTATCAATTTTCTAGCACTAATTTTTCCATCATGGTACCATGTTTGTTAATATGGGTGGAATAAGTATAACTCATTTTAAGCATAAAGTATGATTTTTGGTAATCATGAAGATTAAGAAGATGTCTTGCAAACATGAGAAGTCTTAGAAGAGACATCTTGTAAGAAGTATAGATGTCTTAGATATATATGAGATGTCTTGCAAAAGGTAGAGATATCTCACCTGCAAGGGCCAAAGATAAAGATGCTTATTTTAAGGTCTAGGTCTCTTAGACACCTCTAAAGAAGTCTCCATTGATCCTGAAACCCCCTAAACTCATCAAAATAGTCTTAAAACACATCTAAACATGTTAAAACATCCTAGAACCATCATCAACAGGGTCAACATAAGAGTACACACACATCCAAAATACATTGAGGATTAGACAAGGGCTAGGTGATGTCCTCATCATCTCTTCCACCCTTAGAAATATCATGCTTAATGACCTTTATAAGAAAGAGGACACCATGCTCCCATGATCAAGGCCATCACACTTAGCACAATAATTAAGATTCAATGCATTAGAAACATGAAAATGAGTATCATTTGGGGTTTTGAATTTGAGCTTCACTTGCTTATGGAGGCTTGTCCCCATGTCCACCATGCTTCCTTCATGTTAACATCTCCTTGGAATGCTTTCCTTGCATCCTCATGATGACTCAAGCCTACAAAAAAGTGGTACAAGAATTTGAAAAAATAATTATTAACATTAACCCATGAAGTAGGCCTTCTTACCTAATTCCCAAATACCAGTGGAATTTCTCCACTTGCTACCAACTAATTTGACCTATTATTCTAACATCTTCTTAATAATACAAATTTCAGCCTAGCACTTACACAAGTTCTCAAAAGCATCAACCAATATACCACTGTCCTTAACACCCAAGATTGAACAATAGTAAAAACAACCTTCTTTTCATTCATATGAGACTCCACATAATGATTCATAGCATTTACTTCAAATGCATCCTCTCATCTTCACAAATAGCATTCACCCTTACAATCTCATTACAACTAGGAAGCATCAATGAACAATTCAAGTTACAAACCTTACTATTCATAATATTGGAAAACAACCTAAATTTATGATTTCCTTGCCTCAAAGTCCAACTATTATTTTCTCAACCAAAGATAGCCTTATTATCGTAATTTCATGGTTTACCAAATATGAGATTTGAACCATAAATATGTAATAAATCACAAAGAATATGATCATAAAAATCTCTAGTAGAAGAATCAATAATACATTGTTTCTTAACTTTCTTATAATGACTCTTTATTAACCAATGCACTTTCTATGGACTAGGGTAAGGAATTGTAGCTAAATGCAATGACTTCATAGCCTTGGTAGAAATTGCATTTTCTTGTGCTCCACCATCAATGAGCATACTTAAGGAATTATCTTTAACATCACAAAGAGTTCTAAAAAAATCTTCCTCATAACATCATCATTGAAACTAACATGTCCAACAAAAATACAACTATTCAACTTACTTTGATCAATAGTGTACAAAGAATTAGATTCACATTCCTTCATTGAAGATTTAGGCTCATCCTTTTCCATAGTGATGAGCAATGAAGGTATCCCTATGCCCAACCATATGAATCACAAGTGTTCACACATGATCCGATCAAATTTCATGGACTCTATGGTTTTCTAATGCACTAATTTTTTAGGAAGTGAACTGGGTGTTGAGAATGTTTGTTGTCTTCCCAACTACATTTGTGAAGCTCAAGGGTATGGTTTAAGTGTAATTGAGGCACATGATTTTTATCATTTTATAATTTATGGTTTTAGTGATTAAAATAAATAGGATAAAGAATAAAGTAATTTAATTTCTACTTTAATCTAATCGCTAACTATTGTTTAACTAGTCCTAACATAAGTATCTGATCCCACTTGACATACACATCCTGAACACATATAACATTGCTGGGTTACCAAGCATTAAGCATTGCTGGGATTACAAAGCATCATAAGATGCTTGAAGAGGTTGTACTTATGTGTTTACTTAATCGCTATTTAGCTTATCTCACTTAATTACTTAATTCACTTAATTACTAAGAAACATTGAATAAATAATTGAAAACATTAAATGCATGAATAAAAAATTTAAGCTATCCAGAATGCTGCAAGGTTTATCAAGAAGTTTGTTTTTATTGCCACACACATTGTCATGCTCAGGTACAACAGTGCTTGAATAAAGATCTGTATATTCAATGACTCCTACTATGGGCACTTGGGAAAATATTCTAACTTTTGAATGTAAAAACTATAAGAGTTTTGCTACAACTATGATAATATGATGCCTAAACATGGTAGGTTGGCATGTATTTATAGGTAAGAACAAACTTTGCATCAATAGGGCCACATCAACAGATCAAATGATGCATCAACGAGGCCTAGTTAACATAGCCCAGTCAACAAGGCCTCGTTGATGTGGCTAATCCACAACTCATCATACCCCTGTGACTAAATGAAAACCCATCCTTGAGTTCTTTACAAAATTGGAAAGGTATAGGATTATTGAATTGGACATGACTCAACAAAACTACATGATAAAACTAAGTTCCCAAGTGTGTGGATCAACAAAATTACAAATTGTGGTGTTCATGACACAAAATTGAACACTAAACAAAAATCAGACAACATGTCCTCTAATGGTGTGAAGATAGTTGAAAAGATCACATGATTCCAATAGTGGAGGCTCCTAGGGCTCCGACGAACCTTCTCCAACTTCAAGCACATGTGGTAATTGAGGCTGTTGTGGCTGTCTAACTGCCATTGCAACTTCTAGCAACAAACAAAAAGCATCTAGTAATGCTTTTAGTTTTTCCTTCTTACTCCTAGAATCATGCACAATCCATGCAAATTTTCCAATGTGGGCCAGAATGGGCACATCCCAAGGATAAATAATTTCTACAAATAGCTCCATAACATTGATAAACTAGGTAGTGAATTATTTGTGTTTGATATCAAACTTCTTAACTGCATTATACAACTCTTAGTAGTCATTCATTATCCTAGCTAGGTTCTTAGTAGTTGATCATTAATCAGTGAATCATGCCTTGAGAACTTCAAGTTTAGCATTTGCCATCTCCAGCTTTTACTTGGTGTCCTTTTGGTGCTTAAAATCAACCTCATATAACAAGTATGATCTGGCCATCCATTTTTCAAGTTTTAATTGTAGTGATTCAACAGTCAACATTGCTAGATTTATGTATTAGAGATTGGCCAATTCCATATATTTTTTCATCTCCTTGATTTGCAACTCCTTCATGCAAACCTCTACTTTGTTATAGGCATCTATCCCATCAATGATAGGCTATCATACCTCTCTTCCTTGCTAGAGTTGCTAGAGGACCTTATTTACTTTTGCCTTAGCCACTTGGATATGCTTCTCATTCACTTATTTTTGTGGTCCAACCTAACCTCTATAGTGATTCTTGACTTTCTCAAATTTGAGAGCCTCATTCTTCTAGGTGGTAATTTTAATGGCAGATTTCTGGCATAAGGCACAAACTTCCTCCATAGATAGACTATGATTTTCTACTACCAATTTTCTCAATTCCATGGTTGCTCTAGCTAGCTACTCCTATTGTTGATGGATGAATTCTAACATCTATTGTTTTTATGTTCAACATTTTGTAGGTGATGGTTTTCTATGGCCAATGTTTCATTTTCCTAGCACATTTGAATCAAGTCCTTTTGAACTGAATAGGTCTTTGCTTTAGCCATGGACTGGTTAAAGATAGACATCACCATTCCCTCCTCAACTTGTTTTACTCATTCTTGAAGCTACTAAAAAGCTTCATCTTTGGCTATTACAAGGTTGGGGAGTGCAAGGTTAGAAAAGAAGGCATGTAATTTAGCAACCTCCATGGTCAAGCATTGGTTTTGTGCTTAAGCCATTTCAAGTTACCCTTCCAGAATTATACATTTTTCCTTTGCCTCAAGCAGCTCTGACTAGGTTGTAGTAATGTTATCTAGAAAATCAAAGATGTCTAGAATCAATTACTAGATTCCCACCAATCGATCCAACAACTCTTCGTGCTTGGCTGCACTCAATCTTTCGTTGATAGTTCCTATGGACATATACACATCTTGAACTATAGATACATTTGGTACAGATGCCACAAGTGCATTAAGTGCTTCCATGATTTAGTCAGTAACCACTTTTGTAGCTGTCTCCTGTCCGTAGTGTTGCATCACCAATACAGTTGCCCCCTCACCGTCCTCCAAGCACACTAAAAAGGAGGTGGAATTCCTAGAGATTTTTGGGAATATATGGTATTGAGAAAGGGACATTGTTACCTCTTGGGAACTAGGATTCAATCTCGTAGGAAGCTATGTTCATTGGGCCAAGAATATTGGTCCACATCCCTTCATCTGACTAGTTGTTCAAGCCACCTCATTATGGTGACCCATCACAGGTTGATATACAAATGAATCTCCACCACTCATTCCTACTCACTTCTTCTGCTCACACAAAAGCTATTCTTAGACTTCATGCCAGTGCTCAATGGCTGTGAAGATCTCTAACATTGTTTCTTAAGTGGGTTATGGAGGTGGTGATTACTGCTTCTCTTCCTTAGACATGGTAGGCATCTTGTCTTTTATCATGTTAGATCAAGAGACAATGAGAGTATGTCTAATCATGTCATTTGAGTAGCAAACTATCCTTGTCCTTTTGTAAAGTTTTCAATAAGGCATGGGAAGGAAATGGTTTTCCTTCCACATTCATTCTCTTTGAAATTATTTTCTATCTCTAGATAGATTATTTGTGAAATTTTTTCTAGAAATTTTTTGCTTAGAGCAGCGCATGCTCGGGTGAAGAAGGTAGTCACCTTACTAGCCTTCACCATTGAATTAAGATGATAGGCTACTATCTTGAAGTATAAGTGCTTCACCAATGTAAGTGCACCAAATTCCTTGTGATCAACCCCATAACACCATTGGGTCCACTTCTTTTTGCCCTCTAGATCAGCTTGCGTAGAAAGCTTTGCCAGTTGTCTTCTAGACTCAAGCAACCCAAGAGCCTATGCAATGGATTCAACTGAGTAGGATAGCTAAATGTCATTGACTTTCATAATGTAACTTGCTCTTCTATTATTCCAAAAGAGGTATGTCTTTCCCATGTACCACTCCCCACTAGAAGTAATGATTGGCCACATGGGAGAGGTTTGCAATTGTGTCTTTACCTCTGCTAAAGAATGTTCTAAAAATGGCCCAAAGTTTAGTTGCTAGAGAACTGAGTGTTGGACATCACAGGGTCTAATTATGTTAAGGTAGGCTACTATTAGTATGACTTCAAGTCTCAGTATGACCCCAGGTGCCTTCCCTTATTATGATTATTTTGTTGCAGCCTCTTCCTTAGGAATCTATCGAATAGATTCCACTTCAAGATCCTCCTAAAGAGATCACATTGCATGGGTTTCTTTAGGCATGGTAACATGTCTTTCTAGTCCCATGACCACTGCTTATAGCCTATTTTTTTTAGGGGTGTGCTTTGAATTTCCATCATGTTATTTTTTACTTTTTCTAAAATGGGAAGCACACCATGCAAAGACTTTATTTAACTTCTTGTTATTGGTCAACTTGGAATGGTAAGAAGTCAATGAAAATACTCAAGCACCCAAGTAAGTAGAAGAGTACAAAGAGTATTGAGTTCCCTTGAAGTCACACCCTACACAAGCCAATTTATTAAAAGTTTATTTAATCAAAAGGAATCCCAAACTTCTAAAACAAGGAAAACCATAGAGTTTGTGCATGGGTGAATGATGTGGACTCGCTACCTATTCCATGAAAAATAAACCATGTCTTAGCTATCAGACATTAGAATTCAAATATAAAAACCAAACATTAGCAATCAAAATATTAAGTGCAAACCATCATTAGCAAAAAAACAACATTGGCACTATGTCCTGTAGTAATAAAACACTTTTATTAGAAAAAATAATGAAAATTCACACACAAAAATAAAGTAAAATATATAAGAAAGTATAAAACATTTACAAAATATAAACATGCTAACAATGTTGTAAAACAAAAATCAAAAAAATCAATAGAGTGAAAAACCAAAAAGAGGTAAAAATCAATAAAGTGTAAAACAAAAAGTAAAAATTTGAGGAGCCATGTGTACGATTAGCATGGATGGCCATCTCCCTCATGATTGGGTTAAAAGAAGGAGATGCAAAATATAGAGCGTGGTTGTCCATCCGATGAGGTAGTAGTTGTACTGGCTCGTCCTAGCTCTAGGAAAGGTTTCACTTGTTAGATATTGAGCAACTGCTTTCTATGTGGGCTCTTAGGTTTCATTAATTATATAAGATCCCTCCCACAATGTTTAGTACTTTATTTTCTAGGGTACATGTGTGAGATTCCAGTAGAGAACCTTATCTCCAAGTTGAAATTTTTCTTTTCATATTGTAAGATCATGGCGCTTCTTGTTGTATGCCTTGTGCACTTTGTTCAAAGATAGGGCCACCAATCAATTTTCATCTAGCACATTCAAGTTGATCAATCTTTCTCTTTATGTTAGGTGCAAGTCAAGGTCCAAGTCATAGGCTATTGAAAGTATACAGAGCTTGGATTATACTAGAAGTTTTGGAAGTTTTCCATACACCAACTCATAGAAGAGTAGCCTATGGGAAGTTTCCACATAGAGTGGTAGGCCCAGAAGTTATCTTTGAGTTTTATGCTTCAGTCTCTCCTATATTTCCTTACAATCCTTGTTAGGATCTTAGTGATCTCCCTATTAGTGACGTTTGCTTGACCGTTGGCTTGGGGGTGATAGGGTCTTATTAATTTATGTTCAACCCCCAAGCAATGCATCAACTTTTGAAAGGTGGAACTTGTAAAATGGGTTTCATTGTTAGAAATCAATGCACCTGGCACACCAAACCTATTTACAATATGTTGTTGTACAAATTGAGTAGCAGTGGATGATGTACAATGGCTGCTACTTCTACCCATTTACTACAGTATTCGACTGCTACGATGATGTATATCTTTCTATGAACATGGGTGTCATTGGACCCATGAAGTCTATGCCCCATATGTCAAAGGACTTTAGTGGTTGAATCCACTATTGAGGATCCTTCATTCAAGTGGTCATCCTACCATCTCTTTTACAGCACTCATAAGATCAGATAAATTGGTGGGTATTCCTAAAGATTGTAGGCCAATAGTATCCTGCCATCAAGATTTTTATGGTTATGCATCTCCCAGCATAGTGGGATCCACAAGGGCCTTCATGAGCATCCTGGACAATGCACAATTGGTCTACATCAAGGACACACCAGCAAACTAGGCCATTAACACACACATTGTAAAGGTGTCTGTTGATTTCCATGAAGTACTTAGTGCAATGAAGAAACTATTATTTCTTCCTATGGTCCAGATTTTATGGCATCTCCTAAATAAAAAGATAAGTGAGGATGCCATCATACCATTCTGATTCAATGGGATTTGTTCATTTATTGCTTTTGTAAAGAGGAGTTTGTCTAGAAATTGATCAAAGAGTATGCTCTTTTCCTCTTTTTTATTTCATCTTAACTGAGAGAGATGACCAATGATCCCATTCTCAATTTCTTTCTAATCTACCATTATGAGATCAAATTCCTACAAGATTACGAGCCATTGTATGATATGGGGGCTCACCGTTGGCTTATTCATTAGGAACTAGATGGCACTATGATTTGTGTGCATAAACACCTTATAGATAAGCACATATTGCCTAAACTTTTTAAGAGCATACACCACTGCCATTAGTTCATTTTTCAACTGTGGTGTAATTAAACTATGCACCCACAATGCTTTGTCTCATGCAATGGATGTAATATGGATGTTTCTTATCATCTAGCTACGTAAGCACAACTTCCAAGGCATAACTAGATGCATCTATCATTATGTGAAATGGTCTAGACTAGTCTAGTTCCCGTAGAATTGGTGTTTCTATGAGTTTTTCCTTTAGTTTTTGGAATGCATATTAACATTTCTTGGTCTAGATGAATGAATCATCTTTCTTTGTAAGCTTGACCAATGGCTTTGCAATCTTAGAGAAATTCTGTATGAACCGTTGGTAGTAACCATTATGTTCAAGGAATGATCAGACATCTTTGATTATCTCTAGTTGGCATGTGATTTCTTGGCTGACTCTTATCTTTTTCAAGTCTACCTCAATCCCTGCCTGAGTAATTCTGTGCCCCAGTACTATGCCTTCCTAGACCATTCAATGGACTTTCTACCAATTGAGCCTAAGGTTTATTTCAACATATCTTTTCAGTACTTACTCAAGGTAGTCCAAGGCTTACTCAAATGTAGCCCCATAGGTAGAGAAGTCATCCATAAAGACTTCTACCTTGGTAACAATATGCTATTGAAAAATACTAAGGACCAATTTTTGGAATGTTGCATAGGCATTGAACAGACCGAATGGCATCTTGCAATATGCAAAAGTCCCCCAAGAACTCATGAACGTTGTTTTGGCCTAATCCTTTAGTGCAATCTAGATTTGGTTATAGCCACTATAACCATCCAAGAAGTTATAATAACAATGCCTAGATATAGTGTTGAACACTTAGTTCACAAATGGCAATAGAAAATTATCTTTAAATGTTCTATTTCCTCTTTGACTATCTACTTTAACTTGTGGTTTAGCCACCTCTACAGCTACATTCTTGTTTTCATGGCTAGGTTGGTGTAGATACAATGCTAGCATATCCTTAAATCAATTCTAGTTAGCTCAAGATATGACCAAGAAAAGGTTGTTGGCCATTTGTTGATCACCTTCAATAGCTTATCTTTTTATTCTGGAGCAATATTTGCATTGATTATAACTAACTTGCCATTGTTTAAAAATGCATAATCCATGCTAACTAGTAGAGTTTTTAACTCTAGGGGCTCTTGCTTGAAATTTTTAAATATTTTCAACTCTCTCTAATAAGTATCATAATTTTCATCATTAGAGAGTTGGTGATGAACTTGCTCAAGTCCATGCATTCCCTTGACATAGGCACATGTCAACTCTCAGTAGGTTCCATGCATAGTGTGTTGCTATTAGAGTCAGCTGTCAACCACTAGGTGCCCTCCTATTTTATGGCTACTACATTCAAGCACCTTTGGATATCTGTTTCATGTGCATACTAATTGCATGTTTTAATAAATGTACTTTTAATGGACTAGATTTTCTACATGCAATTGCACCCGTTATTGTTGTACGTGATGCATGGAACTCACTTCTTCTCAAGCTGTCAAATTCATTTTCCTTGGAGATTTTCAAGGATAGGTCCGTGATTCCCATTCATGCATCAATACTGCTCAACCATGCACATCCCATAATGATGGGAAAGTCACCATTGCAGTTTTCTACATTGATCACCAGAAAATTAGTAAAATAGGATCATGCATAAACTTTGGTCACAGTGTCCTCCACTAACCCCAAAGGTATAGTGATTGACTACTCTGTCAATTCCAAATAGATATTTCTTCTCTTGAGTGATGGTAGGTTCCAGGCCTTATACATGTCATGAAAGATGAGATTGACACCAAAACTAGAATCAAGAAGAGCCTTGCATGGCTCGTGTCAAGCAATCTGTAAGTAAATAATAGAACTTCTTAGTTCAGATCTCTTTGTGGGAAGGTTGTCAACCTTGATCCAATTAAAGACAACATGAGCTAACATCACAGTGTAGATCTAAGATGGAGTTTAGTTTGAAGGGCTCTCGAATGTGTGTGATGTAGAGGATGAGCATGCTAGAGATACAAGGAAACCATTTGCCTTAGGTTGCGAGGGTTTGGGAGGATTGTTGGGTCGAAAAAATGGTCATTTCCTAGATTGATTGTCTAAACCACTCAGTTGGAAGGCCAGTTGTAAATTTACAACCCTCGTAGCATTTCATTATTGTGGTTATGGGGGAATTTCATCTTGCATGGATGGAGAAAGAGGTAACTAGGTTGAGGGCAGAGGGATGTGTGCAGATAGATGGGGAGGATGGTATAAAAATGGGTGCTTCCCTTGAGTAGATGGTGAATGAATTCAATGATACTCTGGAGGATAATAGTGATGTTGGAATGAGGTGTGACTGGTAGAGCTTCGTGGAGAAATGGATTGCTAAACATAGTACCAATATGGATTTGATTGCCTATAAGGGTACTACTATCTTGGCAGTGGCATTTCCCACGATTGTGGTTGGTGCCATTACTAGTATTGCTCATAAGGTTGTGGTGGAATTCCACTTAGATTATAAGCTTGTTGTTGGTGGTGGACCTACCTTGGATTATGTTGAGGATAAGGCAATCATCTAAATGCTTGCCTACATGCTAGTCAAGGATTCAGTGCATACATCCCAAACTCTTATAAGTGTGACACCATAGGGCAACATCCCTTAGGATGGTCATATTAACAAATTTCACATCTAGCATCATCATCGAAGTCTATCTCCATAACTTCTTATACTATAGTAGCTTTGCCCTTACCCCTTTGGTAGGCATGTTCAGCTTCTTTCAGCCACCTATGATTCTAATTGCTATTCTACTCTTTAGATTCTTCAGCAATATCCACAGTAGTTTAGAATTTTTCATCCAAGGAGTCCCATAATTCATCAACCTTTGCTAAAATATCAAAAATATATTTCTGAATGGGCAAAGTTTTCCTATTCACCACCTCATTGAGTGGTGACTCCTCCTCATTACAAAATCGGACCTCCCTTTTCCTGATGGAAGGGTCCCTATTATATTCTTCTACACTTTTCCTTTTTCACAACTCACCTTCTTCTATTACTACCTGCTCTATCAACCTTTGTATCTGATGAGCTCTTAGTTCAGATAGTCTCTCTTGGGCATAAATCCCAAGAATTCTTCTGGTTTCTACTCTGAGCCCATCTATAATGTGGCAGAGTTGTTTCCTTTGAGAATAATCATTGTCAGGGCATTAATGTAAGAGAGAATAATATCTACCCATGGAGGCATCCAAGGGTTCATTTGTTTCCTATTTTCGACCTTGGATTTACCTTCTTAGATTAGACACTTTGAAGTATGTCTGGTATTTATCATTAAATAGTTCTAGCATGGTACTCCATCTCTAGATAGATCCCAACTCCAAGGACTAGTACTAGCTTTCTGCTTCCATGATCAGTGTCCTAGAAAATAGCTTTAATTTCTACCAAGCATTTTCAATATTCTATAAGGCACAAGCATCATGAAAAGCTTGGAGATGTTTTTATGGATTAGATTTATATCCCCCCTCAAATCTTGGGATATTATTCATGTCTAAGCACTTGATCTAACTATCTTTCACATTCCTAGTTGGGATCTTGACTGCCTCTGCAATGTTGAGCATGCTTCGAGTTACCAATAAAAGCTCATCATCATCATTATTTCATTGTCACTAATGATGTCCTCTATAACCCCTTTGATTATTGTGGGCATGGCGATCAGTATTATGGTACTACTACTCACCTCCATCATGATTGTTCCTTCTGTGATGTTTTTCAAAACTAAAAGAAGAGTAAGAAGAAGATGTAGATGAAGAGGATGAAGAGGGGGAGGACTACCACCACCAAGGTATCTACCAACTCCCCTTCAATGGTCATAGCCACGTTCATCAGGTTTCATATCATCTTGATGCTTGTCTGAGCCCTTGCCTTGACTGCCATCTTTACTTGAACATGGTTTGTTAATAGTGGAATGTAGATTCAAGTTCACACCCCCATCACCAATAACGATGGGTTGAGAATTTTCATCTTGAGAGCCCCTAAAGAGAGGATCCTCATTATCATCTTGGTTCAGCAAGAA
Source organism: Gnetum montanum (assembly GCA_015680685.1). Taxonomy (NCBI): domain Eukaryota; kingdom Viridiplantae; phylum Streptophyta; class Gnetopsida; order Gnetales; family Gnetaceae; genus Gnetum; species Gnetum montanum. The sequence continues at coordinate 140,089 of MNCI01022025.1, forward strand.
CAAGGGATTGGTGAACTGTTTCCCCTTCACAAACTCATGTTGCTTCTCCTAGTATCAATCTCTCCTGCATTGTGTTTTAGTGAAATGGTAGTCCTGATAGTTGTAATCATGCATAATGTACACCTTTTGAATATCATGGATACCTAACTTCTTAAGAGTTTGAAGTAACATCATAGTCACAGATTGATCGGGAGGCATTACAATGTTGCCTTCCATGTCACACCATCATAGTTGTTCATCTTGATGTAGGATAAAGGTGAAATTAGGCACATACTCATTTGGATGAGCATATACCACCTTGCACTCTTGTGGGACTAGTGGGTTAACATTGTCATGCTTGAGAGAAGAAGACATTTTATAAACAAATAGAATATCAATATGCTTATATAATTATATTACGTGTAAGAGTGATGTTGACCTTGGGGTTAATCCAATGATGTTAATGATGTTCACTAATCCTAGATAGTGCATGTTTCAAAAAAAAAAAAAGTCCCTAGAAATGACATCAATGATGAGCAGTGCAAGTACCTCCTACACCCAACCATACAAATCACAAGCATTCATGCATGATCCAATCAAATTCCATGGACTCTATATTTTGCGATACACTAGTTCTCTAGGAAGCGAACTAGGTGTTGAGAATGTTCATTGTCTTCCCAAGTACACTTATGAAGCTCAAGGGTATGGTTTAAGTGTAACTAAGACACATGATTTTTATCATTTTATATTTTATGGTTTTAGTGCTTAAAATAAATAGGATAAAGGATAAAGTAATTTAATGTCTACTTTAATCTAAGGGCTAACTATTATTTAACTTGTCTTAACATAAGTATTTGATCCCACTTACCATACATATCCTGAACACATATAGCGTGATGGGTTACCAAGCGTTAAGCATTGCTAGAATTACCACGCATCATACGCATGCTCAAAGTAGTCGTAGTTATGTGTTTACTTAATCACTATTTCGCTTATCTCACTTAATTACTTAATTAACTTAATTACTAAGGAACATTGAATAAATAACTAAAAATAGTAAATGCATGAATAAAACATTTAAGCTATCTAGAATTCTACAAGGTTTATCAAGAAGTTCATCTTTATTGCTACACACACTATCATGCTCAAGTACAATAGTGCTCAAATAAAGATCCATACACTCAATGACTCCTACTATGGGCACTCGGGAAAATATTCTAACTTTAGAATGTAAAAACTACGAGAGCTTCACTACAACTATGACAAGATGATGCCTAAACATAATGGGCTAGCATGTATTTATAGGTAAGAATAGACCCTACATCGACAAGGCCATGTCAATGCATCAAATGATGCATTGACAGGGCCTAGTTGACAAGGCATCATCAACACGGCCAATCCGCAACTTATCACATAGAATGAACTTGCTTATCCTTAGAGCCATTTTTCTTTGGCTTTATGCACTGATTTTTTATGATCTAATTTTCCATAATCATATTGTATATCTTTACCTCTTGAAGATTATTTCCTTCTTCTTCCCCTCCTTGGAGAAGTAGATTCCCTTTCTTTCTTCTTTTACTCATCTTTACCATCCTCCTTAGATAATTTCCTTGACTTTTGAGTTGTCTTTCTCATTTTTTTCCTATGATCTTTATTCTTTTTTAAGCCAAACTTTGTGATTGTCATTTTAGCCTTGAGATTAAGATCATAGATTTCATCAAGACTATTGGACTAATATAAAGCTAATTCTTGCTAATAGTGCATCCTTAATCTACTAATGAAATTTCTTAGAAAGCTTGTGGATTAAGGATGCACTATTAAAGAAACTATTTCTTGCTAATAGTGGCTTCTTAGAAATGAAATGAAGAAAATATTTATTTTTATAAAAAAAATCCCCTCAAAACTTAGAGAAATACATTTAAGATGAGGAACCAAGCTCAAATTACAATTTTTCCAAGGATCTTAGAGGCCACACATGTTCCCCCTCAATCCTCAATTTCTCACAATGAAGCCAAAGCTCAAGATAGGACACTTATAAGAGATTCTCTTAACCAATCTCAAGGGCTCATCATTGTCTCTCACTCAAATTCTCTTGTATAAGATCTCTTGTTGAGAATTCTCAAAGCTTTCACTTCACTCTCTTCTCTATCTCTTACCCAAACTTAGGTCTTGGGCTCTTATTTATATTTTCTTTGTATGACCTTTCATCTTTGCTCATCTACGATGTCTTGAGGTCTGGGAAGATGTTCCAACCTAAAGTAACAAGTTTATAGACAAGACATCTTGTAGCTAGGGAAGATGACTTGAAGATTAAGAAGACATCTTGCAGACATGAGAGACATTTTGGACAAAAAACCTTGCAAGAAGTTGAGACATATTGGACATAGATGAGATGTCTCACCTACTAGGGCCAAGAACAAAGATGTTTGTTTTGATTTCTAGAACCTCTAGACATATGTAAATAAGTTTTCATTAACCTTGGAATCTTATAAGCTTAAAATACCCCCAAACATGCCAAAATATACTAGAATCATCATTAATAAGATCAACACAAGAACACACATACAAACAAAATAAACACATCCAAAAAAATTGAGGATTATACAAGGAGTGGGTGATGTTCTCATCAATATCATATGCTCATGATAATCCTTATTATCTTAATTTCACATTTATTTTTCACAAGGATGAATAGTTTATATGAAGAGAGCTACAAGGAAACATTATCTTGACACTTGAATGCTTTAAGAAACTCTATTAAAATCAAATATTGATCATGCACAAGAAAGGTATTAAGTTACCAAGAACATGGTAATACTATTTTAACCAACAAAGGATCAACTAAGGAATGATGCTATTATGGTGATAAGATATAACAAAGAGAAAGAAAAGATGACATCATAAACAATTGTCCTTACAGAGAAGAAATCTATGTCATACATAGTTGAAAATTGTTATTGTTCCTATTGATCCAATTCTCAATCACTTTTTCTATGCACTGAATTTCTTGTAAAGTTAAGATTATGCTTAACTCTTGTAGAAACTTCTAAAAGAGATGAGCTAGACTCTAGACTTAGGAGGAATTTAAGGTCTAAGACCTTTAGCATATCTAGAATAAATAAATTAGAAGGTAATAGAAGAAGAACTAGTTGACACCATTCTTCAAGTTCATCATCCTCTATATTACACTCATCAAAGGACTCTCATAGAAGAGGATGAAGATCAAGGAATCATGACAATAAAAGAAGAATGGAATTTGACAAACATACCAAAAAAAGAAGACATGAAATAAGGGAACATGATGAGGGAAATAGAGAAAGAAACATAATGATGAAGAAGATGATGAGGGAAATAGAGAAAGAAACACTAGACATGAAAGAAGGGAACATTATGAGCATCAAAGGAGTCACCACTATAACAAAGAATACAAACTCAAAAATTATGAAGAAACCCCATTAGACCCTCAAAGCATGATAAATAGAAATCATGTACATATCAATCATACACTAGGAGATAGTGGTGTAGGGACACCTCTCCTGATTATTTTATGCTTTTCCCTATAAGTTATTATAAGTTTCAAATCTAGGAAGACATCTTGGAGGTCCCTGAGACATCTTGGCTAAGAATTGAGCTTTTATAAGATATGTCTAAAGTTCAAAGGAGACATCTTGACCAAATTATAGTCCTATCAAAGGAGATACTGGCAAATGAGAAGACGTGTTGTATGAGATGTCTTGAACCTTGAGGAGACATCTATGGAACTTTCCTATATGTCCTAACATCCCTAGATCTTAACTTCCCTAGATGTTTCCCATTAAAATTATGACATTAAAGCCTCACCAACTTGAACAAGATGTCTCTCAGCCTAGAACATTGGGAAAATATCTTGTATGAGATATTTATGTGATGGATAGCTAAACAAGTAGGAAATCTTGTTGTGTCGTGATAAGTTTTCTTATAATAATGCTTTTCATGTTACTATTAGGAAAAGCCCATTTGAGGTGAACTATGGGTTTTTTCCAAAGATGGTGAACCCCTTGAAAAGCTTTGATGGTGAAGCTTAACCTAGTGATGATTTTGTATAAGAGATGAGGGATCTCCATGCATAAGTAAAATCAAATCTAGAAAAAAAGATTGAAGAAAGAGTTCTCAAGAGGAATGAGGTCAAATGAAAGCCAAATTTTGCTATTGGTGACTTAGTTTGGATGTACTTGAAGAAGAAGTGATTGAAAGATGTTAACTTATCCATGTTGAAATCCAAAAAGATAAGGCCTTTCAAATGCAATGCTAAGATTAATAATAATGCTTTTGAGATTGAATTACCCAATGATGTTGGTATGTCCTTTATTTTTAATGTTGTATATCATGTGTACTATCATGGACCTACTAATGAGGAGACCATACAGGAAAGCATCAATGAGTTAAAGGGGCTATTGAGTAGTCCAAGCCTTCAAGAGAGAGGAAGGCTATTGTACTTAAGTGAAGAGAAGCTTCAAGCACTTGAGTGAAGAGGCATGAGTAATTGGTCCATTGGGAGGACCAATTTATTGATGATGCTATATGAGTCAATGAGACAAAACTTGTTGAGTGAGGGATCACTTCTACCCCTACTCCATTGTTCACCTAAATTTACTTTTTGAAGGCTAAAAGAGTTGGTGCAAGAACATATTTTATGATTCTCTTATGCTTCACCCCTAAAAGTTTTTATTTCAAGTTTTAGATCTAGAAATAAATCTTGGAGGTCCATGAGACATCTTGGGTGAGAATTGAGCATTTATAGGAGACTTCTCAAGTTTAGAGAAGACATATTAGCTAAATTGCAATCGTGTTAGAGAAGACATCTTAAACCTTAAAGAGATGTCTTTGATATTGGGAAGACATATTGAACATTGGGAAGACATATCATCCTCATGGGAGATGTCTCATACTCATGTGAAACATCTTAACAACATCTAAAATTAATAGGAAGATGTTTGGAAAGGCCATGAGAGATCTCATTCAATCCAATGAAACTCTAACATGATAATTCTAATGAGAAACATCTAGGAAATATAAGATCCATGTGAAAAAATTCTAGAGAGTTATTTGAAAAACGTTCCTATGATTTTTAATCTTTATAATAATGTTGTATGTCCATGTTGGACAACAAGAAAGAAAAGACCAAGGAGAGCTTATACAAGGAAAGAGACATCCCAAGACCTTGAGAGATGTGAGAACAAAGTTGGAAAAGGTATTGCATGTATGTGTATGCATCTCTAAAGCAAAGTGTATGTGTGATCTTGGCTATAACTCTTTGCCTCTTGGGTTGGGTTGCATATCTATATGTGAGATCTAATTTAGAGATTGAGCCTTACATTAAGATTAATCTTGTGAGATTGTAAAACCTCAAGCTCTATAATAGTATGAATGTATGAGATTGTGTTAGATCCTTGGATTTGATATCCACTACATTATAATCTTCTCATTTGATAATTGAATATAGTAATTTTTCTTATTTTTCTAGCAATTTGATTTATCTTACATACTATCTAGATATACTAGTTTGAAGGTGAAATCTTAAGAAGTGAACCTACTCGAAATAGTTTCATCAAGCTACTTGATATGAATAATATCCTAAAGTTTGAAGGAGAATACAATGTAGACTCACAACATCACCTTCAAGAATTCCATGATCCTTGTGCTCTACAAAAAATATATAATGATTGGCATCAATTACAGTTTTTCTCTAGAACACTCAACAAGGAAGTACAATGCTCGCAGTGATACTTAGAACTAGAATTAGTTAAAAGATGGAGTACCATGCTAGAGCTCTTCAATGATAAATACTGAACTTATTCAAGAGTGTTAAATTTAAGAAAATAAATACAAGGATGGAAATAAGGGATACATGAATTCCTTAATGTGACCATACGTAGGTATTATTCACTATTACATAGGTTCTCGAATCATGAAATTTCAAAAAGGAAATAACTATGAAACATTATTAATGGGTTAAGAAAGTAAGTAAGAGAGATCCTTGGAGTGTATGCCTATGAAAGATTTTCTAAGATGATAACCCATTGAATGTACTGGACCATGTAACAAAATAAGGGGATGTACATAAAAGAAAATAAACTAAAGAATACAATAGATATCTTACTCCTAGGAAAAGAAATGTGAGAATTTGTGACATAAGAAGAGGAAACATTGGAAGATGTGATCCAGTGAAAAACTCTACTCATTCAGAAATCAAAAAATGATATTGCAATAAAGATAGAGAAAATGTGAAATTGTGTGAATGGAAAGTTTACAACAATACTAAATGAAGCATTTACAAAAGTAAGGAAAAAAGTTACTACATTGAAGGAGATCATAGAATCAATTTCAAAAGATGAAAATGGATGTAATGCATGCCAATATAAACATCCTAAGGAATTTTATCCTGTTATGGTCCATTTACAAGAGTGAAGAGCATAATTACTTAATTCAAAATTTTTCAAAAAGAAAATGCCTAGATAGTTAACTTATTCATAAGATAATTATAGACAATCCTATTAATAACCATATTATCCAAGAGATACTTATTCTCAACCAAAGGAGTAGTATCAAAAGTAATGATAACAACCACAATCATGAGGGATACCACTACCAAGAAAACAACATCAATATCGATAACCAAATCCATACAAATAGTATGTCCAATGTCCTACATCTCTAGGTTGTATTCCTATTCATGGTTCATCTTACTAGTATCTAGTTGAGTACCATAAAATAAAAATCCCATGCATGAAATACACTCTGACATGTGTCAACCAGCATCAGGTTACTCTGATCAAGCTTACAATCCTCTATCACTAGTGCCATTGTCAACAAGGCAAGGAGAACTACTAACACAACCATAGTAGAAAAGTGTTACTAGGTCAATCAGTACATAAGAGGACATTACAAGGAATAGTGAACCAAGGTAAATGGAATTTTTTTTCTTTAGTACAAGTCTAGAAAAGGTTTAAGGAACAAGAACCTCATCTAATATTTCTTCTTTCACACCAAGTCCTTAAGCTAGTATCATGCTTCAAGCATTAATAGAAAATAATTTAAATAATGTCATACTTACATAGACTGTAACACATTGGATAAACATAGGGACACTTCCCAAGAATTAAAAAGATCCTAAAAGCCCTTTAATCTATCCCCAAATAGTAAGAAACAAGTCATGGAAGGCTCTATTGGATTTAGGATTAAGAGTGAATCTCATCTTTTAGGATATGTACAATGCCTAGAAGTTACCTCCATTAAAGATAGATAACATCTAATTAGATGTGGTTGACCAATCTATTACTATTCCACTTGGACAAGTGGAAGATGTGGTAACTATTATAAGTGGCTAATCTTATTCTACAAACTTTCTTATCAACCATGTGGGAAAGAATAATGGAGAATTTTTCATCATTATGGGAAGGGCATGGCTTAGCATTGTGGATGCTAAGCTTAGTATTAGAGAATTTTCCTTGAAAACATTCAAGAAACATAAAACTAAAACCATTCAAAATGTAGAGTTTCATGTGTTACATACAATGATAATGGGTGCAATTCTGTGAAAAAAATTTGAACCATTAGACAAGATAAAATTCCAGCACAAAAAGGATGTCTTGAAGAAATATGTATACAATAGATTGTATGTAACAACCATAAAGGAAGAAGGCACCCAATGGATAACTAATGAAGTAAAATCTAAATCAAACCTATGCATAAAACTAGTTAAAAATATTACAAGTGCCTCTATAGAAGAAACTGATAAAATAGAATAGATACAAAGATAACTTCTCTATGCTAAGTTCCAACAAGAAGAAAATATTAAATGACGAGAATTAGAAATATTGGATAAGTATGAACAAGAACCTATAAAACTAAAATCTTTACTGAGGATTCTTGAATATGCTTTTCTAAATAATGAAAAACCAATTATCATTAATGTCAATCTTGATAACGAATAGAAAATAAGATTATTGGACATGGTAAACAAATGGTCAATTGCATCCGCATGGTCTTATGATGGAATTAATGACATAGATTCATGAATCTGGTAACATCACATTTATATATATCAAATTGTTAAACCATGATGTTAGTCTCAATGAAGGTTAAACCTAAGATTAAAGAGGTTGTAAAATAGAAATTGAAAAAAATGTTGACGATGGGATTTATCAATTCCATTGTGGATAGTAAATGGATCAGTCCATTAGTTATTGTTTCAAAGAAAGATGACAAGTGGAGCTGGTTGTTGAATATGGTAACATTCAAAGACCATTTTTCTTTATCATTTTTTGATCAAATTCTAGGCATTATCATGGGGTACAAGTATTAAACCTTTTGGATAGATATAGTGGGTATAACCAAATATGTACTATACTAGAAGATCAAGAGAAGATAACATTTACGAGTTTGTGAGGAATATTCTCAAACCTGAAATTTCCATTGGGCTTATGTAATGCCCTAATAACATTTCAAGGACTTGTATTTAGCATCTTCCAAAAATAGATTGGTAACAGAGCTGAAGTATTCATGAATGATTTTTCTACACATGGACTCAACTTTGAGAAAGATTTAAATCACTTAGAGCAAGTTTTGAAATGATGTGTTAAAAAATAATTTAAAGATTAATTAGCAAAATAGTCATTTAATGGTCCAAGATGACATAGTTCTACGATACAAGGCATCATAAAAGGGAATAGAGGTAGACCTAGATAAAATTAAAATCATCCAAAATATTACCCAAAGTTCACAAATAGTCAAGGATGTTAAATCATTTCTTAGTTACATTGGGTATTATGGAAGACTTATTGAGAACTTTTTAAAGAAAGAAAAACTACTTTTGGAGTTAACAAAGAAACATACATCATTCCATTGATCAAAACAATGTGAAAAGAGATTTGAAAACTTGAAATGAAAGCTAACTTAGACACCAATCCTCATAGCTCTAGATTAGTTAAGACCTTTCCACATCATGATAGATTATTCAAATTATGTACTAGGGGCATTGATGACTCATATAGATGATCAAAAGAGATCATACTGTATACATTGTGCTAGTTAAATTATTATTGGAACATAAATTAACTATACTACTATAGAAAAGAAGCTTATGACTTTGGTATATGCCCTTGAAAAATTTAGACATTATGTACTCGGGTATTCGATCTATATTCACACCAATCATAGTGCAATTAGATTCTTAATGAATAAACCATCATTTAGTCCAAGAGTGACTAGATGGCTTGTCATATTACAACAATTTGGCATTATAATGATTAATAAGAAAGGAATTGAAAATGCTATAGCTAATCATCTATCAAGGCAAAGATGGGATCCTCAAGATAATATATCTTTAATGCTTCATCATTTTGCAAGTTACTTATTTAAAATTTGAGCATTTATCCACATATCAAATAGGTTGAATTTAGTGATGAATCAAAGATTTTAATAGAACTACTAAGTTATGTAGATATTTAGATCAATTGTTTTTACTAAAAAAATTGTAGATTAAAGAACAAGCATACTATAACATTATAAGACATTCTAGGTTGCTTACTAAGTCTTTATCTTATGTTAATATACAATAGTATCTTGCTAATGAATATTTAACTTTATCTATGTTCGATCAACATATGCCCATGATGCTTGGTTGCAAGCTAGAATTAACTGGATTTATATTAGGATTAAATTTATAAAAGGTTTTCTCAACTATCTCAAAGGTAAGCCTCCTCCAAGAAGAACTAAATCTATTATGATTAATGGCTGAAGGATTTCTGAAGGTAAAAGTATTTATCACTTCAAGTTTTATGAGTAACTATTTGCTTCAGAAGAGATCCATCTACAAATAGTTGAATGAGTTATTGCAAAAGGTTGCTATACATAATATTAATGCAATGTCAAATAACCTGCTTTCCTTAGAGGAGCTCACTCAAGCTATGATAACTATGCCTAATGAAAAAGCTCTTGGTATTTGGAGTAGGTTACTCCACAAACAAATCATCTTCAACACACTAAATCCAAATATTATGAAAAGAAAAATGTATTTGCTAGAAAATAAGAAAACTAGCTATCTTCAATTAAATTATTAGAAGATTACAATAGGGTTCACACAACCCACAAGCATCCAAAAACCTATCACATTCAAATAATATTATAGAGCATGAGGCTCTACAACCACACAATGGCTAGTCCAATGCAAGACAAAATCAATAGAACTCACATAGAGAAACAAGTGAAAAATAAGAGAATAGAACACATAGACCAACATCACAGGCTAATCTTAGAGCTACAATCACCAATTGCACTCATCCAATGTGCTCACCCAATCTCTATTGCCTGAATCTCCACTCTCAAAAGCATTTTCTCTCACCCCTGCTACATATAAGCTCTCTCCTTGCATGAAAACTATCCTCTCTCTCATGGATTAATGCATACATAATTATAAAGATCAAAAATTCTAGAAAGCTTTCTATTTGCCTTCCTAGATGTTTTCCACAAGGATCTGGAGTCTTTCAAATGTTTCCCAATAAAAATGCCACATCAAATCTTTTTTTTCTTCATTGACATAAACGTCTCTTGTCTCATGTAGATGTCTCCTATGAAAGCCTTGCTCTTAGGAGAGACATATACTATTTTTGGGAGACATCTTCTCTAGACTTGGGATGTCTACACTTCACAAGAGACATCTCTAAGTGGACATCTACATTTCTAGGGAGACATCTATTTTTGCAGGTGCCAAATATAAAAATGCTCATTTTGATGCCAAAAGCCTTCAAATACCTCCCAACAAGTCCTCCTAGATCCTAGAACCTCCTAAACTTATCACAATAGACCAAAAACACATCTAAACATGCCAAAACATCCAAGAATCTTCATCATAAAAATTCAACATAAAAAGACATCCAAAAATAGGACACGCTCATTTAAGTCTTCTCCAAGCAAGAAACCTACAAAGACAACTTATAGGACAAGAACAAGGAAATTAGAAGAGGTGTTCCTACACCAACTCTTCCATCCTTCAAAAATTGAACTCCTATGAACAAGGGAGTAGGGGTAGAAGTGATTCCCCACTCAACAAGTTTGGTCTCATGGATCCATACAACATCATCAATGGATTGATCTTTCCAATGAATCAAATATTCATGCCTCTTAACTCCCCAACTACCAGAATCTTCCCTTCACTTGAGTATAATTTCCTTCTTCTCCATTGAAGGCTTACACTGATCAATAGCCCACTTTAACTCATCAATGCTCCCTTGTATGGTCTCCTCATCATATGGTCCATGATAGTGCACAAGATCTAAAAAATTAAACACAAAAGGCATATCAAAATCATTTGGTAAATTAATCTCAAAAGCATTATCATTAATCTTAGTCTTGATTTTGAAATTCCCCATCTTCTTAGCTTTTAATTTGAAGTTAACACCTCTTAACCACTTGTTCTTCAAGTGCATCAAAACCAAGTCACCAATGAAAAAATTAGGCTTTACTTACCCTCATTCCTCTTGAGGACTCTCTCTTTAGCCTTCTTCTTAAGATTTGATTTTACTTGTGTATGTAGATTCATCATCTCTTGGATAAAATTAGCACTAAGTTGAGCTTCACCATTAAAGCTTTTCAAAGTGTCCACCATCTTTGAAAAAAATCCATAATTTACCTCAAATGGGCTTTTGCCAATTAGAACATGAAAAGCACTATTATACAAAACTTTAGCATGGCACAACAAGTTTTCCCACCTATTTGGTTGTTCATCACATAAACATCTCAATATGTTTAACAAGGATTTATTCACTACCTCTGTTTGGCCATCACAGTGTGGATGATATGCACTAGAAAAATTCAACTTTGTCCTTAAACTCTTTCAAAGGGATCACCAAAAATGACTTGTGAACTTGGGATCTCTATCACTAACAATATTCAAAGGAATATCATGCAACTTCACAACATGCTAGAAAAAACATTTGCAACATGAGAGCCATCACTCACATTCTTGCATGGAATAAAATGTGCCATCTTGAAGAACCTATTCACAATAATAAAAATTGTATCATTCCCACTCTTGGTCTTCGGCATACCACTCACAAAGTCCATTGACACACTTTCCCATGGATCTTTGGGAATTGGCAAAGGCATATAGTGTTCATCCACACCTTTTCCTTTAAACCTTTGACATGTCAAGCACTCCTTCATTAATTTTGAAACTTCTATTTCCAAACCAAGTGAAAAACAGTGCCTACCCACAAGTTACAATGTTTTAACCTTGTCCATGCGACCTACCATGCCACTACAATGCCTTTCAAACAAAATCCTTTTCCTAAAATCATAATTAGGAACACATACCTTTCCATTCTTAAATAACAGTTCATCTTAAATATGATGGTTCCTTCATTAGTCTATCCTATTCATCAATGGTTCCTTGATGCTCCTCTAAACCTATCCAAAATAAACATCATGCTCATATAAAATAAAATCACCCATACCTTCCACATGAGGTACATTGAAATTTATCGCATGCATCCTAGATAATGCATAAGCCACCACATTAGTTTTCCCACTTTTGTACATCAACACAAAATTGAAATCTTGTAACTATGCAACCCACTTCATGTGCTTTGCACTCAACTTATTTTTTGAGTTTAGAAATTAAAGTGCTTTATGGTCCATCATCAAAGTGAATTCTTTAGGCAACAAGTAATGCCTCCAATGATTGATTGCTTGAAGAATATCATACAACTCCTCCTCATATATGCTATATTTTTGCCTTGAATCATTCAACTTTTTAAAAAATAAAGTAATAGGCCTACCTTCTTGTGAAAGTACCCCACCAATGGCAAGTCCACTTGCATCCACCTCCATCTAAAAAAGCTTCAAAAAATCTAGAATTGCAAGCACTCATTGGTACTCTTTGCTTTCAACAAGTCAAAGCACCCTTAGGTATTATTATCCCACCTAAATTCTTTATTTTTCTTTAAAAAAGCAAACATATGCCACAAAATACCACTAAAATTATTCATGAACCATTTATAAAAACTTGGTAAACTAAGGAATGTTCTTACCTCTATAACATTCTTAGGTGCTGACCAATCCCTAATAGCCTTTACCTTGGTAGCTTCCATTTGAATCTGATTTTTAGAAACTACATGATTCAAATATGTGATTTTCCTCTTGAAGAAATGACTTTTCTTTACATTGATCACTAGTTATTCCTCCTTCAACTTATGGCACACCATCTTCAAGGGATCCAAGTGCTCTTCCTCATTAGATCTATACAACAAATTATCATCAAAGAAGACAATACAGCACTTAATAATCAAGTCATTCAACACATCATGCATCAACCTTATGAATGTAGCAGGTGCATTCGTGAGCCCAAATGGCATCACCAACCACACAAACAATCCATCTAGTGTTTTGAAAGCTATCTTCCACTCATCACCAAGTCTGATTCTAATTTTGCTAAAAATTTTAGCATTGGTAAGGACATCAATGATATCATCCACCCTTGGAATAGGAAATATGTACCTCACTATTATTCTATTCACTACACTATAATCGATGCACATCCTTCATTCATCATTATCTTTCTTTAGCACTAGCACCGATGTAACTGCACATGAAGCCATTTGCAAGTAACCCCTCTACTTGCCTCTACAATTCTACCCTCTGATTTGATGTCATCCGATAAGCTCCCTCATTTGGAATGGTAGCACCAAGGATGAAGTCAATTTGATGCTGTACATTCCTCATCAATGGTAGTCCATCCAATTCCCCCTTGAACACCTTGCAAAATTTCTCCTTCAAGCCTAGCACACCTGTAGCAAGTTCAACCTACACATCATCATGGTTAGTAGCAATTGTTGTCATAACAACAAAACCAAAACTGACTCCATCATGTTCCTTAATATATTCCCTCTTTCCTAGTAGGATTAAGGAAGCATTAAGTGAGCTTTGCTTCCTCACTTGTTCTATTATTCATAGGAATCAAATCATGGATTTCATTAGGTCTAAAAACACTCCACGCATTTCATACTCCATCAAGTTGAGCAACATTGTCAAAATTCTGAGGTCTACCAAAAATTACATCAGCACAATCTATCAAAACCACATCACACCTTACAACATCATGAAAACTTCCAATTTGAAATGTCAAAGTACATTGTTCCTTTACCTCTTGGGAAAACTCTTTAGGCAACCAATGTATCTTATTAGGTCTTGGATGAGGATCAGTTACCAAACCAAATCTAGCAACTACCCTAGAAGAAATAACATTTTCTTAGGCTCCCCCATTAATCAAAACATGAATTCATTCCCTACTAAGAAAACAACTAGCTGGATTGATCTTCCTCTTCATCTACTCCATCTCCACCTTGCTATGAGACTTCTTCATCTGAACATACATGCTCTTCACCTTTGCATGTTTGGATACAGCTTAGATTGGCCTATCTATCCACCTTTGCGCTAATTTCATCCAATCAAGCAACCATCATCTAGAAGATATATTTCATGCTCTCTATGTCATGATTCATAGCTTGCACTTGTTTCTTCTTGGGTGTTATCTAAAACTGACAAAATTCTCAACCATAAATCTAGGCAACAATAAAACTAGACTCTAATACCAATAACACTAAAGCAAGTTCACTCCACAAACAAATCACCTTCAATGCACTAAATCTAGATATTATGAAAAGATAAATTTATTTACTAGAAAACAATAAAACTAGCTATCTTCAATTAAATTATTAGAATAACAACAGGTTTCACACAACTCACAAGCATCCAAAAACCTATCATACTCAAATGATATTGTAGAGCATGAGACTCTACAACCACACAATGGCTATTCTTAATGCAAGACACAACCAATAGAAATCACATAGAGAAACAAGTGAGAAACAAGAGAATAAAACACATAGACCATCAACACAAGTTGATCTTGGAGCCGCAATCATTAATTAAACTCATCCAATATGCTCACCCAATCTCTCTTGCTCAACTCTCCACTCTTGATGGGATGCGATATCACATGGGCCACGATATCACGTATATCACATCCCACGCGATATCACGTCATCCCCCACAATATCGCGTATGCGATATTGTAGTGTGCCACCAAGTCTATAAATAAGAGGCGACTCTCCCTTCTTTCTCATCCTAGGCTTAGACTGTAGTGAAACTGTGGCCGTTTGATCCCTCCATAGATAGAATATTTTCCATGTGCCTGCAGTAGGAACTCCAAAGTGAACGGATCTTTATTCGAGCAAATATTGTACCTAAACACATGTTTGTGTATGACAATAAAGACAAACTTCTTGGATAAACCTTGCAGTGCATGGAATAGGCTAAATAGGATTTTATTTACTGTTATTTACTATTTACCATTTAATGCTTTATTAGTCATTAAATCTTTCTCAACCCTTCTCTCCTAGTTAAGTGCCTCAGTACGACCGCTTCGAGCACGTGCGTTACACTTGGTGATCCCAGCAACGATTAGCATTTGGTAACCAAGCTTGCATTGGTTCAGGGTGTGAACAGTAAGTGGGAACGAATTCTGATGCTAGGTTAATTTAGACTTATTCAGTTAGTTAAAGTTAGTTAATTAGTCTCTTCAACCTTTCACCTCACTAACATAGGAGATAAAGCAGAAAAAGATATAAAAATCATATACCTCAGACTTACTTAACCATACACCATGACAAATACAAGTAAGTCTGGGAAGACAACGAATAGTTAACCTTAAGTGTTCCATGAGGCGTGTAGGCACTTAGTTTATGGAGTTTGACTAGATCGCACGTGTTACGCTCATATTCGTATGGTTGAGTGTAGGGGTACCTCGCCACTCATCATTAGCACCATTGCCAGGGACTAAGTGTTTGTGCGCTAAGTAGAACATAGGAGATCACTCACATCATTGGGAGCTTAAACGAACCCTTAGGGTTAATTAAACAAAAAATTATATAAAGGTTAATTAACACACCGAATAAGACACAATGTCTTCTTCTTCTTCTCATAAAAGCATTACACCACCTAGGGATCATACGAGAAACATTCGCCAGTCTAAAAAACATAACCAAAATTAGCCAGTTCCTCAACAATATAGGGTGGTATATACTCATCCCAATGAGTATATACCCAATTTTACTTTTATCCTCCATCAGGATGAACAAATGCACTGGAGAGACTTGCAAGGTAACATAGTGTTACCTCCAGATCGTGCAGTCCCTAACATGCTCCTCCATGCTTTAGCACAGATCAGCATGACAGAATTATATGCTTAATACGTTGCAGAAAATTTTGATACAAGGGATTATCATCCCACAGAAGCACAACGTATAAGGGACTCAATGCAGGAGAGCCACCATACACTGTTGAAGGACAAAGAGGTCTCGCACGTCCTAAGTGAAATTGGAGATGGTGAACCACTCATAACAGGTTCTCCATCAAATGATGTTCCTCCTTCTAATGATAGTGAGAAGGTGGCATATCAAAACCTATGCTCCACAATACACAACCCTAGTTTTGATCCTCGTGGACGTCAACTATTCACTGAGGGAACAAACACACATGACAAGGATGGGGACTCAGATCGTCACCACGATCAGGGCCGAAACCACTGAAGAGAAGGTGAGAAACATCGTCATGGCAATGGTTCTCCTTCTTCTTCCCCTTCTTCACATCATTCACCCTCTCCTTCCACCTCTGGGCACAGTCATAGAGAGCATAACGGTGAGGATAGAGGTAGACAAAATGCGAGACCTCGACAAGAAAGTCAAGAGAGAGGACAAGGGCATGAAAGAAGGGAAATTAGGGAACAATGTAGGCATCATAGACGTCATGAAAGAGATGATCATGATGAACCCCTACTTGCCACCCTAAGCATGCTAAATATAACGGAGGCTGTAAGAATATCAACAAGGCATCAAAAAGATAGTCGGATCAAGTGCTTAGACATGAACAACATCCCACGCTTCAAAGGGGGATACAACGCGGATCCGAAAAATCATTTACAGGCATTCCACGATGCCTACGCCTTGCAAAACATAGAAAATAAGTGGCAAAAACTAAAGTTGTTTCCTAGGACACTCATAAAGGAAGCAGAGAGTTAGTACCAGTCCTTAGAACCAAAAACCATTAGGAGGTGGAGTACGATGTTAGAACTCTTCAACGATAAATATTAGACGTACTCCAGAGTGTCTAACTTGCGTAAGCAGATCCAAGGATGGAAACAAGGTACTCATGAACCCTTGGATGTTGCCATGGGCAGCTACTACGCATTGTTACATTGTTGCCTAGGCCATGGTTACACACAACAGGATCAACTTCGCCACATTGTAGATAGGCTAAGGTATGAAACTAGGAGAACCCTTGGGACTTATGCCCAAGGGAGATTATCAGAACTTACACCCCATGAGATTCATCGATTGTTGGAGCAAGTAGCCAAAGAAGAAGGGGAGCTACGAAAAAGAGAGAGCGCAGAAGAATATAACCAGTCGCGATCTTTCCTTCGAGATATCTAAGGTAAATATCTATGGAAAGATCGAGAAGAAGAAAATTCCATGCATCACATACAGTGATTCATCAAGTGATGACATGGAGGAATGCTCGGCATATCCTCCATGTAACAGGTATGCCCTTGAAACTCTGAGACAAACATGCCTGTATGTAGCAACCACACAACAAGTCGACACCCCATGGTTGACAGGTAAACAGAAGAGCAACCGACAAACATGCATGGAACAAACTGGGGAAACAACTCATGCCAACAACAGAAGCATAGACACATTGGAATATGAGCGTCGCCAACTTCCACCCCTTAACCTGAAAACATCAATCGGGAGAAGTTGGACACTTCTAAGAAATTCCAATAGGCATTCATTATTTCAAATCTCTCCCTTTCCATTCAGTCATGGGGGAGACGGCCACCTATGCTAATCATTTGGGGCCTTCAGTTCTTTTTAATTTTTGTTTTAAACATTTTTGTTTTACATGTTTTTATTTTACACATTTTTGTTTTACACGTTTTTGTTTTACACATTTTTGTTTTACACGTTTTTATTTTTCACATTTTTGTTTTACAAGTTTTTGTCTTATACATTTTTGTTTTACAAATTTCTTTAACTTTTCTTGTTTTTGTTTTACAACATCGTTATACTTTTTCATTTTTTGTGTGTATGTGTATGTGTGTTACCCACCTTGTAAGTTTTTCATTCAATAAGTGTTCTTTATGATGGTATGAACTATTTTTTATATTGATTGCTCATGTTTGGTTTTTACCTTTAAGTTATGATGTTGATACTAAGGTATGTTTCTTTTGATATAGCAGGCAATGAGTCCACTTCATCCATTCATCCACAAGTTTCTATGGTCTCTGTTGGCTTGGAAATGTACAGTTCCTTTTTAAATAAGAACTCTAACGAATCGGTGACTGGGTATTTCTCAAAGAAAGGACTTAAGGATTGAAAAGGGTGTGACTTCAAGGGAACTTGGTGTATTTGTGTTGGCCGTTCTCTTGGGTGCTTGGATGTTTTCTTGAGTTTTCTTGTCGTTTTGATGTCACCCAATTATCAGTAAGCTAAGCAATAACAATAAAAAATTCTTTGCATGGTGTGGTTCTCATGCATAAACACATAAAAAAACAAAAAAAAAAGTGAGAATTCAAAGCACACCCCTTAGACGGAATAATCATTTGGGCTACAAGCACTGGTTATGGAACTAACAATAAAAATGTTCCCTCTAACTAAGGCCCTTCTTGCTTCCCATTCTCTCCTTCTTGTTTCGTAGGAATGGTGGTGGCTCTTTAGGAAGGCATTCTTGTTACTTCAAGGGGATGGATTGGCTGAATACATTGATGCGAAGTCATTGGATGTGGTTTTTTTGAGGCCGGACTCGGAATGGGATTTGCTAAGTTACCTTAATCATAAACTTCACAAGGGGCTATACACAACCTTATTCTTGAGATTCCATTCCATTCTCTTCTCTCCATCCTTCTCTCCATTGTTCACCTCATTACCGGTTGTATCATTAGTGTATATTTTGGTTGATACATTATTTTCTTTTTGGTAAATTCTTACAATTAAGACTTTTACTCTTGTTTCAAATGACATTCCCAGAGCCTACAGACTCTTTGAATGTGGGTTTTTCAGGGCATTAAGGGCATGAGCATGCTTTGGGGAGGACCCACTCACATTCCTCTTTGGTGCACCAATTAAATTCTTTCCCTTAACATTTTTGCAATCTATATTATTTTGTTCATTTCCATCTTGACATCCATATAATCGACGTTACAATTATCTCTTTTTCTCCATCTTTCTTGTTCTTTTTCTTTCTCCATTTTATCACTACTGGAGGTTCGCAATTAGTCATGGGGGTATGGGGCCCAATTTTTTTCAATTTTCTCCTAACTCCTACACCTTCAGTAATCATCGTTATTATATCTCCAGATCTGCATCAGCCATACCACATAGCCAACAGACCTTTCACCAGAGCAAGGTATCAATTGCATTATGATTCATTTACCCTTGATAATATAAAAATTGTGTTGTGTGTGCAAATGGCAATCATGCAACAATGGATTGGATCTAGAAAGAACACTTGGAATGGAGCAGTGCTAAAGCAGCTATGCAAGGAGCAAGATCAATGGCACACTTACAGATGGACAACGAAAGGCACAATCTTGGCATTGGCAGTAGAAAAACTTCTTTCTCTCTCTCTTTCTCAAGCTGTCAAATAAGGCCTAATGTCAATGTAATAAGGTGTTCACTATGAACACCAATTTTGTCATCTCTTGTAATGATGATCCGTTCACATGTCATCCCATTAGTTCCATTCAATCAATAATCCCATACCTTCCCAATATTTTGTAAGGAACTCGAGGATGAGTTTTTATTCAATCATGGGGGTATGATGGGATGCAATATCGCGTCCGCCGCAATATCGCATCCCACGCGATATCGCGTCGTCCCCCACAATATCACGGTGCGCCACCAAGTCTATAAATAAGAGGTGGCTCTCCCTTGTTTCTCATCCTAGGCTTAGACTGTAGTGAAACTCTAGTAATTTGATCTCTCCAGATATAGAATATTTTCCATGTGCCCGCAGTAGGAACTCCAAAGTGAATGGATCTTTATTCAAGCAAATATTGTACTTGAACACATGTTTGTGTACGGCAATAAAGACGAACTTCTTGGATAAACCTTGCAATGCATGGAATAGGCTAAATAGGATTTTATTTACTGTTTACCATTTAATGCTTTATTAGTCATTAAATCTTTCTCAACCCTTCTATCCTAGTTAAGTGCCTCAGTACGACCGCTTCGAGCACGTGCGTTACGCTTCGTGATCCCAGCAATGATTAGCATTTGGTAACCAAGCTTGCATTGGTTCAGGGTGTAAACGGTAAGTGGGAATGGATGCTGATGCTAGGTTAATTCAAACTTAGTCAATTAGTTAAAGTTAGATAATTAGTTTCTTCAACCTTTCACCTCACTAGCATAGGAGATAAAGCAAAAAAAGATATAAAAATCATATACCTCAGACTTACTTAACCACACACCGTGACAAATACAAGTAAGTCTAGGAAGACAACAAATAGTTAACCTTAAGTGTTCCATGAGGCGTGTAAGCACTTAGTCTGCGGAGTTCGACCAGATCACGCGTGTTACGCTCGTATTCGTATGGTTGAGTGTAGGGGTACCTCGCCACTCATCAACTCTCAAGAGCATTTTCTCTCACTCCTACTGTATACAAGCTCTCTCCTTGCACGCTAGCTATCCTCCCTCTCATGGATAAATGCATACATAATTATAGAGATCTAAAACCCTAGTAAGCTTTCAATTTTCCTTCCTAGATGTTTCCCACAAGGATATAGAGTCTTTTGGATGTTTCCCAATTGAAATGCCATGCTAGAGCTTTTTTTCTTTACAAACATAAATGTCTCTTATCTTACATAGATGCTTCCTATGAAAGCCTTGCTCTCAAGAGAGACTTATACTATTTTTTGGAGACATCTTCTTTAGACTTCGGATATCTACACTTCAAGGAAGACATTTGTCTTTCTAAGTAGACGTCTCTTCTACAAGTGCCAAAAATAAAAATGCTTGTTTTGATGCCAAAAGCCTCTAAATGCCTTCCAACAAGTCTCCATAGATCCTAAAACCTCCAAAACTCATTAAAATAAGTCAAAAACACCTCCAAACATGCAAGAGTCTTCATCATAAAAATTCAACATAAGAAGACACCCAAAAATTGGACACACTCATTTAGGTTTTCTCCAAGCATGAAACCTACAAAAACAACTTGTAAGATAAACTCAATGGAATCGGAAGAGGTATTCCTAAACTAATATTGATGCTTTTCCAGTTGAATTCTATAAATGCTTTTGGCCTTAAATTAAACATGACTTTTATAATATGTCAAAGGAAGCTATGAGAAATGATTCTTTAGGCAAGATTTCAAATAGGATTATGATAAAAATATTACCTAAAGAAGGAGATCCTACACTATTAAAAAATTGAATATCCATTACTTTGCTTGGTATAAGCTATAAAATTATTATTCATGTAGAGGCTTTTAAGTTGAAGAATTATATTTATAACATTGTGAATAGGGTGAAAATTGGATTTGCTCTAGGCAACTATATTCTTGATAATGTTTTAATGGTTACTGAAGCTTTATCAAGGGTGGAAGAAACAGATTAATAGTGTTTTTCATTTAAATTTGATTTTTGTAAACCTTATGATTCAATTAAATGGAATTTTTTTAAAAAAAAACTTGGTCAATAGTTTGTTCATCATTCTTCTCTTCTATTAAAATATTTATCTACTAGAGCTTCAATCAATGAAAAATTAAGGAAAGAATTTCCCTTGTAAAGATTTATAAGGCAATGTTATCCTCTCACCCCCTTTTATTTATCATTACTTCTAGTTTTTTGGAATATGCTTTTGATTTCGCTAATCATGTGGAGAGTATTTTAGAAATGTTTCTTCTAAGCTCTTTAGGATATATCTATATTAAAAAAAATTTTGATAATACATTTTTTCTCCTAAAAGAAGATTAGTTAGAAATTCAAAATATAATAAATATAATTCATTAAGTCCCACTAAAATTAGAACAGCTTATGGAACCATATTTGATTTTTAAATCACAATAGGTCTATATCAAGGATCGACACTTAGCCCATACTTTTGTATCATTATTATAGATGAATTAATAAAGGGCATATAAGATGAAATCCCTTGGTGTATGCCATTTGTAGATGATATTGTATTATTCGATACAACTCTAGAAAACATTAATTCTAAATTGGAGAAATAGGTGCATGCTCTAGAATCAAAAGGCTTGAAAATTAGCAGAAGTAAAAAAAATATATGGAATGCAATTTTAATAATAACATAAATAGTGATGAAAAAGGAATGAGCAAGTGACAATTCAACGCAAAAATTCCCTCACTATAGACAATTCACTACTTAACATCAATACTCTAATCAGATCATGAAATTAATAAAGATATAAAAAATAGAATTGAGATAGCACGATCAAAATAAAGACAAGTTACTAATGTTTAATGTAATAAAATGATATTAATAAAACTAAAGGGAAAATTTATAGGATAACAATAAGACCTACTATCTTATATGATGTTGAGTGTTTAGCAAGACAAAAGAGACATGAATAAAAAATCGATGTGACAAAAATGCAAATGCTTAGATAAATGT
This sequence comes from Gnetum montanum, assembly GCA_015680685.1. NCBI lineage: Eukaryota > Viridiplantae > Streptophyta > Gnetopsida > Gnetales > Gnetaceae > Gnetum > Gnetum montanum. Next base: position 162,789 of record MNCI01022025.1, read on the forward strand.
TAAATGTTACCAAAAGAGATAAATTTTATACTACAGACATTAGAGAATGATTTTGAGTGGCTTTTGTTTTAACTAATTTATAATAATGACATCTTAGATGGTTTGGACATATGTAAAGAACATCATATAAAGAGCTCATAAAAAAGTGTTGGTACATCATTATTCCAATAAAGCAACTAAAAGGAAAACCAAAAAAGACATGGAAAAAATAATTGAAAATAATCTTAACAAATTACAAATAAATAAAGTTCTAACTCTTAAGGTGAATGATAAAAGAGAATTCTTTAGCCAATCTTATTTTGTTGAGACAAGCCTAGGATGATTATAATAATGATGAATAAATATTATTCAGGCATCCTATTATGCTCTAGGTTCCAAAATTATCTTGGATAAATGTAAAGCCATTAAACTATCATACAAGTCTCTTAACATTACTAGTGTAAATTATCCTTTAAAATGGATTGAACCACATATGATTTTCAAGCTCTTTAAAATGTCTATTGTTATTGTTCCAAACATTTCCTACTTATGGAATCTTCTAGTTCAAAAAATTCACCAAAAAGTACATATTTAGTTTTGATTAAACTTGTCTCTAGTAGGAGGACTTATTGTGGCTAAGAATATTCTATCTTCAATCCATATGTTACTCATCTTTTATTGCTTCCAACAAAAGCAACTACAAAAAGATAAAAAATATTATTAGAAACTATATTTGAAAATTTTTCAATTTTGTTCATGGCTTTGCTTATGTAAAATGGAAGATTTATTACCTATCTAAAGAAAATTATCATCTTGAAGTTAGTAAATTACATAATTAAGGTTTGGTTTTATCTACTAAATAGATTCTTTAGGTTATAAAAGACAAGAAAGTAATGAGTGGTAGAGAATCTCAACACTCAATCATAAAAGTCACAAGTGTTCACATGTGACCATATCATAATCTATGGATGGACAATGTAACTATACTAGTGATTTAATAATGAGTTCATGATCATTGTCTTCTCACATGAAGTTATCAAAGTTCAAAATATATGGTTTAGCTCTTATCAAGGTATATGATGAACTAATGTTGATAGGCTCTAAGCATGCTAAAGGTGAACATAGTAAATTCTATCAACTAAGTATAATAAAAATATAAAGCTATTCTATCCAATCAACAATAAGTATATAGTCCTAGCATACCATATACATCCTAGGTTGATGTAATTATGAATGTGATTATCAAGTAAATTTACCACTAAGCAAATCAAGTAAAGTCACTACTAGGTTACCAAACAATCACACTTTACACTTAAAACAAACCATATCTATTTTGACCATATTAACAAACATGGCAGTATCAAATGACATAGACAATGTAAAAGATATAGTCAAAGTAAATGACATTAAAATATAAATCTATTCTATGTAAGATGCTCCAATGAAGAAGAATAATCTCGATCTTTATTATCATTCATGAGCTACATCTAGGAACGATCCACTCAAATAAAGATGTTAAACAATTGTAACTCACCAAACTACAAGCATTAATAACAAAATTTAACTTCAAAAAAATTGCAAGAGTTTTGCTTAAGTGTTGGTAAAAGATTATAGTTTAACATGATTATGGACTTGTATTTATATGAATCACCATGGCCCACCATATCATATCTATGACATTGCATACTGATCTATGGCATCGTAATCCTTATGAAAAATGTTTCATCATACCCTTGCAACTAATTGAAAACTCATCCGTGAGTTCAAATAAAAGGAAGGATAGAGTTCATTACAAACTTGGGGGGTTACATGGACTCAATAACATGGCATATATACATGGCTAACCATTAACTATGAATGTCACATCTTTGTTCAAGTGGTATTACAAAATTATCATGCAATGCATGATTAACAAATGAAAAGTTTTTATGATAAAAATAAGAAAAAAATAAAATGAAAGCTTCATGTAGCCTTTTTAGATTTGTGGTGGAAATGGCTTTTCCATTAGTTTCTTTCCTTTATTGTATTACTTCTTGAATTGATATATGTTCAACAACATTCTTATCTTTTCTTCTTCAATCATCGTATCATGTACTTTCCACACTAAGTGATGTTCTCTAGTGTTGGTACTTTCCAATGATAAGGTAGTAATGGAAACATCTAATTAGCTTTGATGTATCATGCTACAAACTCTATTCTTTCTACTTCAAAAGCTTTGTTCATTTTCTATAATTCCTAATAGTCTATCATTCTTCTAGCAAGATTTTCTGTAACATTCTTTTCATCCTAATAACTTGATTTCAATACCTAAAGCTTAAATTTTGTAATGCGAGGTTTTTGTTATGCATCTTCCATGTTTGCAAACTCTCTTTTACACATAGAATATATTGTAGCCAATTATTGCTCTAACTTTGTTCACGATCTACTTACTATCAACACGGCCAAGTTAGTATAGCACAAATTCACTAACTCCATGTACTGTATCAAATCTTCTATTTTTAGATCTTCATTCTTAATCTTGTCTTGGTGAATAAGGGAAAAACTATCCAAGATGGTTTACCATTTGGGTAATTGCTATAAAATGGGGCTGATCTTGGCCTTGGTCATCTTGATCTCCTTTTCATTCATTTACTTGTACATGCCCACTTGATCTCTAAAATGTGCTTATATCATTTCATGCCTTTTATCCTCATTTCTCCACATGCTAATCTCAATAGCTAATTTCTACCTTACTACACATACTTCCTTCATTGACAAGATTCTATTTTTGAAAGCCAATTATCTCATATCAATGTTGACTCTCGTAAACTACTTTTTTACTTAATGAATTCTTTCCTCAAACATTTTCTTTTATTTTTCTATGTATGTCAACCTAAGATTTTCTAGAGTAATTCTCTTGTCTTCCTCTTCTAATGTAGTAATAGCTTTAGCATTGGCATATATTTGAGCCTCTGCAATTAAAGAATTCCACATTACTTTTCATTTTCCTTTTCCATATACTTCTACTTAGTCATCAATTAATCATTTTGATCATTTATAAATTGCAATAACTGATCTAGTGCAATATACTATGCAACATCTTGACTTTTAGCTCTCAATGTGGCTAGTTTCTATCATAGCCTCTGCACTTTTTTTTCTAAATGTTACATTCTTATCTCTATTATGACCAATTTTCTTTTTGTAGAAATTAATTCTAACTACATTGTAGTGATATCACTAGGGATATTTTAAAAATTGTCATGCTTTTCCCTATCTACAACAATTTGTTTAATGTATCTTCATGTTTAGCAAGGAACATAATCTCCTTGCCTAATATTCTAGATAATGTTATAGATCTTTGTATCTAGAAATATTTTTTGATGATATAATGGTAACATTCAATGACTCTTTAATGTGATTAGTAATTACCTCTACTACTTCTACTACATATTGGTGTTCCATTATTAGTACAATGGCTTCTTCTCTATTTTCTAATACGACTTGGAAAGATGCAACATTCCCATATATTTGCAATGCCTAATCATTATTTTTTTATGCCTAGAAAGATACTTGACCACTAGAAGGTCTTGTTGACACTATATATCTACTTGGATTATCTCTAACTTTATACATACTACATAATTCTCTGCTGCTCAACTAATTATTTCTATGATCTATTATAAATAGCTCATGAAAGAACTATAATTTGGTTGTTGTGTGAAACGTGCACTTGGTTCTTCTTGGTCTGTAGTTGGATTTAGTCCACTAGATCATGCTTGTTCTATTCCTACAACTAGAATGTTTATCACTTGTGTTAACTTTGCTATAATCTTAGTTCCAATTAGTTTCTTCACTTGATCTTTCTTGGATGGTACTAGGTTTGAAATCTTTATTTATGATGCATTTTGAACTCTACGGTGAAATCTTTGTGCACTTTTCACTTGTATAGTTAAGTGTTAGAAACTCTTGCCAGTAATCCTTGGTGTTGTTACTAGAGATAGTATCAATCTTTACTAGTTAGTTGATTTTATCATAGTTTGTTGTATTGAGTAGTTTCAAGTTTATCTTTTAATCCTTATAATAATTTCTAAAAGTATATTCTTAAGCATTAACTATTTTAAAATGGTTTTCACACATAAAGTGAAATCTATACCTACTATTAATCTTAATGAAAGTAATGAAGAAAATTGAAGTAGACCAATATAAACTAGACTAGCATATGGTCATTTTGATTCATATAATGTGGACTTCACATTTATTTTTCATGAAAATGAATAGTTTAGATTAAGATACTTACAAGGCAATGTTGTCTTGTCACCAAATCACTCTACACCTTCAACACTTTAAGTAGCATTACTTTAAGTTGGTGTTGACCATGTTCATAAAGGCTATCAAATCACTAAAAATATGACAACGTCGTATTAGCTAAACAAAGCTCAACTTTCAAGAGATGTAACAATGAAATAAATATATGAGCAAGAAAAAGATAAAAGAGAATTTCAAATAATCATACTTTCTATGAAAAAATGCAAAGTATCAAGTTAAGAAGCCTTAGCATCACTGCAGATCTAACTCTCAATCACTTGCTCCATATACTAAGGATTCTATGTAGTTAAAAATATGTTCTGCTCTTATAGAAACTCTTAAAAGGGATAAGGAAGACTCTATAGTTATGAGGGATAGAAGGCCTAGGATCTTCAATAGATCCAAAAAAGATGAATTAAGGGATCATAGAAGTAAAGCTAGCCAACATCACTCTTCAAGTTCTTCATCCTTTTCATCACACTCATCAACAAAAGCTAATAGACAAGGGTAAAATAAAAATACTATGACAAAAAAAAAAGAAGGGATCATGATAGACATGTAGACACTATGAATTGAGAACTTTGAAGGGGGGTTGAATAAGTTCCCTAATTAAATTACACCAACCATACAAACACACCAAATTTTATGAGGCTCCCCAGCTTGGGTACGTCCACACTCAAACGGTAGAATCTGTGCATATCTTTGGACTTTGTTTCTTTAAAAAAATGTGGTTTGAATAGCAACACATCTTGTACAAGCTCTGAAGTCCACTCTAAAGTGTTTTTTCACTACAAAACCACTCAACCCCACAAGATCTGAACAAGCTCAAAATGTAATTTCAAGGATACCACAACCTTTACAAAATTGAGCTCTACTCCAAAGTGTTTTGACATTGCAAAATCAATCAATCTTGCAGGATACTGACAAGCTCAATATAGAGCTTCTTACAAGAATCACATCACCCATAAGGCTACAAGAAAGAAAGAAAGCAACAAGAAAAAATATAACTAAATTTATAGGTCCTTTTACTTGAAGCTCAGTACAAATTACAATTAAGAAAATGATGTTATAATGAGGAGCAAGAATTGAATTGCATAGAATAAACAATAAGGAGTTTATATGAATAGTGCTTGCACAATTTCCAAAATTTTAACATCATCCTATAGCCTAGGAGTTTTCAAAAACTCCTTGGAATTCATGCAACAACTACCAAATGGCTAGTGTAGATGTCTACTTTGAATTTGGAACATCTAAGTATGATTGCCCTCAATTCAAGAGAGATGTCCTCCTGGTAGGTGGAACATCTATAGTGGGACATCTACTATTGCATATAGACATCTACTATTTTTCAAGACATCCTCTCATCTTTTGAGCTTTGATGTCTGAGGCTTTCTCCTATTAATTTCTCTTCTTGGCACTCCTTGGATCATCTTGATTTGACTTGTAGACTTCATTTTCATCCATGCTTTCATCTTGCCCATGTAGTCTTCAGTTCAACATCTCACCATAGATCTCATTTCCTTGGATTCTCAAATCTCATTATAGAGTTCTTGTTCTATTCTACAAAATCATCATCCACCACAAACATTCCATATTCTTTATTTTTCTTAAGGTTTTAAAAGGTCAGCAATCTCCCCCTTTTTGCTAATGTCCAAAACTTAAGAAAATGGGTTAGTGCATATTATGGCATAAACATTGAATAATGATAAACAATAAAAATAATTATGATGTATAAATTCCAATGGCAGCTAAAGGGTATTACTAAGGTAAAAAGATAAGGGCTCAAGACAATAGGTTTCAAAAAATAATAGATCTCTATAAACTATTGAAGGGCCAAGCTATCTCTATAACATAGTGGATGGATCCATATACAAAGAGCATAAAGTTCACAAACATCTATCCATACATAAGCATATCACATACATGAGCCATAATATATTGGCACTGTTCATAAGCATCCATAATGTACAAATGCATACAATCCATAAGATAGTCCACAAAATATCCAAAAAAATTTCCCCTTTCTGGACATCACCCAAAAGGAGGGGCCAATAAAGGATCTTAATCACTAACCTCTGTAGCCTCAACGGACTCATCATCAATAGCAGCAACTACATGAAAAGGCTTGTAGGTCTCCTCATCATCATCATCGCTACTAGTGCTAGCACTGGTGCTAGAGAAGTGTTGCTCATCGTCATTGTCAAAACAAGGAACATGGACTAAAGTCCTTCTGGAACAAAGCTTCATTGGAAACTAGAATGAAGTAGGTGGATGAGATGGGCCTTGCAAAGAAGAAGATAGAGTACCCTTTCTCTGATAAGTAATAGAATCTCCTATTCTCATTTGAGAAGAAGGTCCACAAATGCTCTCCATTTCTTACTACTCAAAGGTCTATGGAGCATCACCATAAGGATGAGAACTGGGTCCAGGCTATATAGGATTAGGAATATTCCCCTAGACTTGTGCTAGTGGTGCATCAAGCTCTTCCAAATTAGATGCATTTCCCACATCATATGCCCAAGAAGGCCTAGATACTACTAAGTGTCTAAATAGGGCTAGACAATCCTCCTCACTATTGGATATGGAAGGAGTGGTGATCTTCTTAAACTACTATCCATTAGCAAGAATAGGTACTCTGACTATGTCCATTCTCTTACAAAAGTAAGAGAGGTTTCTGTTAATCATCCCAACGGTGTGGGCAATGGGCTTGAATAGCTTCTTAAGAGAGGATCTCATCTAGCTGCCAACTAGTTTAGACCTTCTCAACTAAGGAGAGACTTGATACAGTAATGCAGATTCCTTCTTCCTTGATTTTTATGGCCTGGTGCTAGGTTTTGAAGCTTCAACATAAGTGAAGCTTCTCTTTTCTGAATACTCACCATGGCTCATCTTGCCTTTAAGCAAAGGCATATCAAGAATGGAAGCACCTCTCTAATGGATCAGTAAACTAATGAGGTGAGGATGCTCATAGATTCTCTCTTTGGTGAACAAACCCAACATGTCTTAATAGAGAATGTGACCCAAGTCCAAAGGCTTTCCAATGAGAAGGCAATCAAGAACAAATGCTTGGATGGGCAACAAATAGTTATAACTTTCCCATTTTTACAATAATATTATATAAAATAATGAGAGAGATGATGGAAGCATCCGAAGCCATTTGACTCCTAAGAATTCTCCCACTACATAGAGACACTGAATATCCAAAAAAAGCATCATAAAATTCATCTTGGGAAATAGGAATCACACCATTCATGAAAATTTCTATCATGAAATGAATGGTGATCCTATGAACATCAACACTAGATATCCTAAGAATTGCATTTAAAACTTGATGAGAAACCTCAATCAACATCACCAAAAGAATTTATAATGACAATCGTACTATAGAATTCTCTTGTGAGAATTTCAGGCACACAAAAATTCATGGAAATAAATTAAACCCAATTCAATACTTGAAATAAGGTCATTAACTCTTTCTAATGATGTGACTAGAAGCAAAGAAAATGTTCAAAAAAATAGAGATGGTTTGACTTACCTCAAACTAATGGTGGGCATCAATCGATTGAAATTGAGGAGTATAGGAGGTCCAAAACATTAGAGAAAGCTCCCTTGGAATTCTTGCTCTTCCTTGGTGGTTTCTTGGACATTCCAATCTTCTTGTGGGCCATTAATTTGGAAAAAAAATGCACAAAATGTAGCTATTGAAGAAGCTCTGGTCTTCTAAGCTTGGATATGGAAGAATGAAGGGAAAATGAAGGTTTGGGTTTTTATAATAGTGACCATTGAGGGTTTTTACAAAAAGATAGACATCTACTTTAAGGTATAGACATCTATGTTGCATCTACCATGAACTTAGGTAGACATCTAACTTAGAAAATAGATATCTATGAGTAGACATTTAACTTTTCATGTAGACATCTCATGATAAAAGTCTACAAGTAGATGTCTTAGCAAAAAGGTTTAAGGGTTGGCTACCAAGGACTATAGTCTTAAGAGATATTCAAAGTGAAATGAAGACTTATCTCTACTTGTCTCTCTTATTGAACAAAATGAAGGTGCCTAAAGAGCTTGCGAATGATATCCTTCTTTTGAAGTACCTCTTCTCAAACAAATTTCTTCTATTTCTAAAGATCTACTCCTCTTCACAAATTTTTTGGAGAAGATTCATTCACTTCCTTTTGTTTGATTTTCCATACCTTTCTAACTTCCTTTCCCTTTTCATTTATTCTCCCTTTCTTCTTATCCTACAAGGTTTCCTTTCTAGATATATTTGGATAAGACTAAGGAGTTTTGTGATATGTCTAGGTGTTCATGTGATAATACTTTAAATTACAATATCATTTCTTATACCCAAATCTATTACAATAATAACACCTAATCCTTTTATTTTGATTAACATTATCAAACCTTAGAGTTTCTCTTTGTTTGGATGTAGTGCCAATAGTCAACTCAATCTTTGAAGTGGCCTCTTGTTCAGATGAATTTTATGTGGATGCTTGTTCTTGTTGATAGCATCCTAGTCCACTTTTATTATGTGGACTTCTTCCTTTCCTTATAACTATCTAGAGAGATTCTTTTCCTTTGATTAGCCTCTCATTCACAATTTTAGCATTTGCAACTTCTTCTTCAATCTACTCATAGGACAAGGTTAGTTTTTTATTCCTAATTCTTAGGTCTGAGTTTTCTTTTGTGAGATCTAAAATTTTCATGTTGAAAAAAGAGACATCTTGGTCCTTATTTCCTAATTCCTTCTTTAATTTTATATAAATATTTTCAAGAGATAGAAGTTCATTTCAAAAGAGGTCATACCTTTCTTCATCAGTTTCCATTTGATCATCATCATTAGTTAAGCTAGCATTGTCATCTATGAGAGCCATACAGATGAGATGTGAATCTTTTGAAGTGTCATCCACCTATTCTTCACTTTGATCTCCATTGCCTCAGCTTGTGTATAATTTTACCTTTTTATATTTACTTTAGTCTTATCTCTTCGTTGCAACCTACCAATGCTCAAACAATTGGAGGCCACATGGCCTCTTCCACAACATACCCAACATTCTATTGAAAATACATCAAAATTTGAATTCAAAAATTTCTTACCTTCATCTTTACCTTTGGTGTTGGATTTTTTGGACCCTTATCTATTGAAGCTTATTCCTTTTCTTGCTAAAAGCCTTTGAACTCTTCTTAATAGAAGAGTTATTTCTTCTTCACTATTCATTTATTGTTCAACTAGTTCCTTCTCTTTTAAAGATAATTTCAAGGCAATAGGCTTTTCCTTTATCACTCCTTTACTTATGAGATTCATTTCATAAGCAATAAGATCACTTTGAAGCTCTTCAAATTTTAGGATTGAAAAATCTCTAATTTCTTTCATAGCTATAACCTTAGGTCTAAATTTTGGTTGTAGTGTTCCAATCATTTTTATAATTACATCACTTTTAGGCAAGTCCTTGCTTGTACTCCTAATTGCTACAACTAGATCATTCATCCTAGAAAAATAATCTTTAATCTTTTCACCTTCCCTCATCTTAAGTTTGTCATATTCGCTTTGCAAGACCAAAAGTTTTAATTGTTTGACTATGGATGTGCCCTCATATGTAGCCTCTAAGGTTTCCCAAATTTTCTTAGTAGTCTTACATCCAAAAATTCTATTAAATTCAGACTTATTTAATGCACAATATAAACAATTTTTTACTTTATAATTATACATTAACTTATCTCTTTCTTCAGGCATTCATTTGTTCCATGGCTTGAGAGCTTTTGATGTGCCATCGATAGGCAATATGTAGCCTTCAAGGATTGATTTCCATACCTCAAATTACATGGACTCAAAGAAGCCTTGCATCCTTGCCTTCCAATATGCAAAATCAAACCCATCAAAAATTGGTGGATTTATGTACGATGTCCCATTCATAGTTTACTCTTGAAAGTTAAAACATGAACTTGAGAGTACTAGGCTCTAATACCACTTGTGGATCAAGAACTTAGAAGGGGGGTTGAATAAGTTTCACAATTAAAATGCTAAAGCCATCAAAACAAACACAAATTTTATGTCGTTCCCCAACTTTGGTACATCCATACTTGAAGGGTAAAATTTATGCATACCTCTGGACTTTGTTTCTTCAAAAAGTGGTTTGAAGGTCATCATACCCTATACAAGCTTTGAGCTCTACTCTAGAGTGTTTTGTTATTATAAAACCACTCAAACTTGCAAGTTTCCAACAAGATCAAAATATGATTTAGAGGATGCCAAAACCTTTAGAAAATTAAGCTATGCATCGAAGTGTTTTGACACTGCAAAACCACTTAATTCTATAGGATCCCAACAAGCTCAACAAAGATGTCTTCTCACAAGAAGCACATCAACCCTACAAGGATGTAAGAAAGAAAGAAAAGAAATAAGAAAAAAGTATAACTTGATTTTAAAATCCTTGTACTTGAATCTTAGTACAATCAAAATAACCAAATGATGTTAGAATTAAGAGCAAAAATAAATTCACTTAGAGTAGCCAATGATGAATCTTTATATGAATAGTGCTTACACAATTCCCAAGATTTTTACTTTGTCTTATAGCCTCAAAGTTTCTGAAAACTCCTAAAAATTCATGCAATGACTATCAAATGGCTAGTATAGGAATCTACTTTGAAGTTTAGACATCTAACTAAGAGTGAGTTCAACATAGGAGAGACATCTATCTTTAAGTGTAGATGTCTATCTTCCAAGATAGATGTCTACTCCACTTTTGCAATTGGAGTCTAAGACATTCCCTTGTCAATTTCACATCTTGGCGATCTCCAAAACATCTTTGTTTAGCTTGTCAACTTGGTTTTTATTCATGCTCTCATCTTGTCCATGTAGTCTTCATTTTAACATATCAACATAGATCTTGTTAATGAAGTCTCAGATCTTCATGTGAAGTTATTGTTCATGGCTTTGCAAAATTATCATTACACACATACAATCTACATTCTCCATTTTCTTTAAGGTTTTGACATACCAAAAGGTCAACAAGGTAAAGTAGAGAAAATATGAGATTTTGTGACTGATAAATTTGAAACAACACTAAGGATAGTAGAAAATAAGACTAAGAAAGCATTTTCCAGAAATAGAAATAAGAGTAAAAATTAGAATCATGAATGTAACAAATATAAGAATAAATAAAAAGTGTATGTATTAGAAGAGGTTATAGATTCAACTTTTGAAGAAGACAATGCATGCAACGTATGTTAGTATGAATATTCCAAGCAATGTTGTCCTATTATGACCCATGTACAAGAATTCATAGCATATGTATTAAATTCAAAACTCATTAAAAATAGATGCCTAGAACATTACCTTTTGAAAAAAGGTAATTTTAGACAATCCTATCAACAATAGTACTATTCTAGTGAGGCTCACCCTCAATCACAAGAGCAATATTAATAGTAGTGGAAACAATCATAGTCATGGTTGATGCCACTGCCAAGATAGCAATGTTTTTATTGACAAACATATTCCTATGACTACTATGTCTAATAGCTAATATCTTTGGGTGGTACCTTATTCCACACTTTTTCTCATTACTATTTAGTAGAGTATCATAGGCCTACAACCCCACATGCAAAATATCCATCTTACATACCACATTTAGCTGCACCTCACTCTTACCTAGCTCATAATCCATTACTACTAGTACCACCATCAATTATGTAAGAAGAATTGTTAACATAGCCACAACAAAAAAGTGCAACAAGCATTGTTAGTATATAGAGGGAGCATAATACCAACAACACTAAATGTAAAACCAAGATATGTTCTTTGTATAGGCTAAGTCCTGTACGTGTAAAGAGAATTGATAGATATACAAATCCATCTCAACAAAAATAAGAAACTACTGCTATGACTCTAATACTAGCTTTAATAATCCAAGTTGTTTGAATGAATTCAAGCTTCTTTTGAACCAAAGTATGAACATGAAGAGTATCATGTTAACTCATATAGTATTAGATTAAACTAAAGTAGGAAATTTTCCTATGAAAACAATGGATTCTGGAATTTCTTTGATTTCTTTTCAAATTGCTAAAAACTCATCATGTAAAGCTCTATTAGACTTAGGTTTAAGAGTCAATTTTATCTCTAAAAAAACATAAAAGGTATGGAATTTATGGCCATTAAAGAAGTGCAACATAAGACTCTTGCTTCTAGACCAATCAGTCACCATCTCTTTAGGATAGATAGAAGATGTGATAACCACTATCAAACGATGATCTTAACTAGTAGATTTTCTCATAATTAATGTGAAGAATGATAAGGGAAAATTTTCTATCATTACTAGGAGAGAATGACTTCGCACATTCAATGGTAAGCTAGGAATTAGAGGCTTGTCCAGGAAGATGAGTGTGGAATCAAAAAATGCAAAATATTCCATGCATTACTTATGATGATGAAGGACATAGTTATGAATTAAAAGTTTAGAATGCCAACATGATCCTTATATTAGCCCATAAAAATTTGAAAAATACATGTTTATGTAAAAAGAAACATAGGCCACTAAATCACAAGACACCCAGTGGTTAGGAAATAATAACCTAAATCTAATCTAAAACATGTATGAAAACATCCAACCCACTTTTTAACTTCTATCCCAATAAAATAATCCAAATAGACAACCTACAAAGCTATCCTAAATCCTAACTGTACACCAAAAAGTAGTGAATATGGAGACTTAAAACTTGAAATTGAGAATAAAAAAGAATAGGAATATCATCTAGTCCAATAGGATATGCATCTCTAAATGATTAGAACTTGATTATCATCAATGTTTCATGAGATAATAAATGAAAATATAAATCACTAAGGAACAATAAATAGAAAATCTATAGTGTATGATGCTAGGAATGTGCAATCCATTTTTTAAATACTTTCTCATGAGTTCAATCATAGGGGAGACTCCCTATTTGGAATTGGAAACTGGTAAGTGCATTTTTATTTTTTGGTTTTTACAAATTTTCTTAATTTTAGGAATTTTTTCTCATTTTTTAATGTCTTTTTCATTCTATGATATCTTTCCATGTTTCATAATTTTTCTTACTTCTTTATATAATTTTCTATTCTTTTATATCTTCTATTCTTTACAACTTTATTTTCTTTAAATATTATAATTTTGAATTGTATATATCCATAACATTTTTCTAAATAACAATCAATATGTTATCTATATAGAGAGAATTTAACCCTATGTTATTGGATTATTAAAGAGCTAATTATATATCTAATAAGACCACGTTATCCATTCCCCCCATTTCTAGTAATAAGAGGTTCTTACCATGGGCATAACGCAATTCTCATCACTCAAAACTAAAATTAACCCATGATCTTTATGCCCCAAAGGAAAGGAGAATAACTAATAAACTAGGAAAAAGACATGACATCATGGAGATTTGTTGATTGTTTGAACTTCTGCTATGAGTGCAAGTCATTTCTATGGTCATATGATTGCTCAAATATTTTGAGAAAAAATGCAAACGAGTTTTAAAAATAAAAGTTATTGTCTTATTATGATGTTGAAAATAAATTTTATCCATCCTTGAATGTAATATTTTGATAAGGATAACACAATAATTAATTTGATCATATAATACATATTCTTGTGTTACCATTGGAAAGAAATGTTACCCATGGCTGATGGTACACTACTAATAGAATTAGAATTGGCTATGAGATTAGAAAGGCATGATAACCATGCCTAAAGACACCTCTCTAACCAATGGCGAAGATGTCCAAAAACATAAAAATGTTATAATTCAGTAAAAGTACTTTCTGCTTCCTATGCACTTCATATAAGTAGTGATATCATCATGTGATTATGATTGGTCTTGTACTCCATAGTCCAAGCAAAGATAATGTGATGTCATTGGTACGAGTTATGGACTTGGTTTGAAACCTAGATAGAAAGATATATTGGTTACTTTTAATCATGCTTAAAACATAGGATTCATTATGACTATGGTTAGACACCTCATGTTCCATTTTTTCCTATCCATTTTTTTACCATTCCATCACAATGGCATATGTATTTATAATTTGATAATTTTATATAGCATATGTTATTATCTTACTAAGATAATTCCAGGAAATATGTATTGGAAGAAAGATATGACTCACATTCAATTCCTTAAGTGTCTATGGACATTTGTAGGAGTGACAGGAGCTTGATTTAGGGAAAGCTCACCTGTATACCTTTTAGGTTTCATACTTAACATCTTGTTGGCACATTTAGCCATTGTATGGAACAGAGACATGAGATGGTTGAGATTTTCTGAAATATTACAATAAAAATATTTGAAATGGCAAGATGTGATTGGGAAAGGTATTGGTTTCTATCATTTTTTTTAAATAAAGAAGAAGAAGAGAAAGAGATGGAAATCACTATGGGGATTTCAATGAATTCTCCCGTAAAAAGATAAGCATAAACCTTAGCCCTATTCCAAAGGGGAGACGTTGATTTCTTTTGGGACACATTGCACAAATTAAACAGAAAATCAGAATTTTTCACCATGGTATGAGCGCAAGGTACCAAGGCATCGCGCCTCTGGGAAGACCGCAATATTCACCGGCATTTTGCAGGTCACGATTGAGGGCAACGGTGCAGCAGTGCAGACCACGACCGGAGGCAACGATAGAGAGGGCGGCAGAGACATCAGCGCGACGTTATTCATGCAGAGAAAAGAAAAACGCGGTTGCAGCAGTCATCAAGAAACAGAGGAAAAGAAAGGGACAGACATCAGCATTTCGTTTTTTGTTGGGCAGCAAAACATAAGCAATGTTGACCGCCTCTGTGATAGGTGAACAGGGCCACAAAAACCCCCTCATGCATCGCCAAACCCTGCTAGATTCTGTGCTGTTCTGAAACCCTTGCCGTTCTAAAAACAAAAAGAAGAAGCTTTGTCGTAGCGGGAAGAGCCCTAAGATTCACACATCATCACAAACCGCGTGGTACAGACGGCACAATATTTTCGGGCAGTTGCAAGCCTGTGAATGCATTTCAAAAGGTGTTCTAGGCAGTAAAAGAAACAACAACAAATCGGCAATCACCAGTTTATCCGCCCTGGAACCTGCAATCAAAAAAGATATAACCATGCCCGATGCTAATGCCTTTGATACGGTGACCTTTCCTGACACGGCGGCTGAGCCTTCTCCTATGCCGGAAGTTGCTGGTAATGATTTTTNAACGGTGACGTTTCCTGACACGGCGGCTGAGCCTTCTCCTATGCCGGAAGTTGCTGGTAATGATTTTTGGTATGTTGAATCAGTTGCAGGTTCGGTGGCTTCGCCGTCGGGTTCGTCTTTCAGGTCATTCCGAATTTTAGCTACAATTATCGGGATGCAGAAAAAACAAATTAACTACCACTACCACCAATAAGGTGGAGATTATATTATATTTCTATTACAAAACCGTAAAGCTTAGTGGCACTTAGAATTTAAAATTTAAATTAGATTAGATTAGGGATCTAAACAAAGTACATAATACAATACATATAGTGTGGAGCCCTGTTTTAGAAAAGCTTGCTTTAAAACATTATTATATATAAGTCATTACCTATTAAAAATTT
>MNCI01022025.1:188844-200765 GCA_015680685.1 Gnetum montanum
GAACGATCTCTTTCTCTGGGGAAAATTAGGAGTAGATTGCGGAGTTGTGCTCAAATGTTTTTGCAAAATTTTATTTGTTACAAGTAGGTATTATAAGGACCGCATAGACTAGGCAGTTGAACAAAATAGGAAATTTTCAAGAACTCACAGTACTTGGCAAAGTTGGCTGAATCTCTTTAAAGTAAGTCATTTGTAGTTCACACACAACGCAATTGTTACATTTTACACAACCACACGCCGCAACAGCATACACACATACTCACATTAACTACTGAGTTTATTTGGAGGTATCTGGGCCTTGGTGTTGCCAGAGACCAGCAGGCACCTAAATCCTGTTCAAGGACACTCGTTGGCGGTCGCGTCCCAAACGGTCGCCAACACATCTAATTCCACATCATCTTATACACTTCCAAATACTTTAATAACATCCATTACTTTTCTATGCATTCATATACTTTGAAATTTTTTACATTATCACATCTTCATCATCGATACTTTACCTTGCCCAAACTTCTTACTATTGGTAACTGTTTGGGATCGAACCACCAACAATTATGGCCTTTAGGCCTCATGACCTTTGAGATCAAAGGTGTTCTTCAAACAGGGTTTAGATGCTTGCTAATCTTTAGCAACACCAAGGCCTGAATACCTCCAAATAGACTCAGTAGTTATAAAACAAACTAATTGTGAGTATGTGTTTGCTGTTGCAAATGTTGAAACAGTTCAGTTGCATATAAAACTATAATCGACTATCATAAAAGAGATTCGGCTCACTTTGTCAAATACTGTGAATTGTTGAAGATTCCTATTTTGTCTAATCACTTAGTCTATATAGTCCTTATAGTATGCTAGTTGTAACAAATAAAATTTTACAAAAACCTTTGAGCACAATTCTGCCAATCTACTCCTCATTTTCCCCACATAGAAAATTCCACAAGAAAACTAGAAATAGAGAGAAATTCAATGGACTTAGAAATAAAAAAGAAAAGAAAACAGATTTGTGTGATATCTCAAACATTTAAGCAAGATAAATTGCCACAAGGAAACACTTCACAATAAAGCTATTTCTAATTCAATAACTACAAATTGTCCAAACTTTCTAAGCTTAATAAGTAGTTTCATAAAAACAATCTTATTATACTACCAAAAATTTACTATGTAAACAACAAAATACGAGTCTCTATTTTGGCTAGTTAATAGTTGTCAAAGATTGCATTCAACAAAGCCTTAAAAAATTTCATAGTTATAGGATTGAAATACCAAGGCAATACACTTTAAAATAATGAAGCTCTTTCAGTCATCTCAAAATATGAAAGATTTCCTTAGGTTTTCTATACTCAAAACAAGCAATTTCATTAAGACATTACTATTAAATCACTCTTAAGGCTTTTCAACAACATAAGCTCTTTTATGGAAAATCTTAATAGAAGCCTAATATTGCACAAAAACATAGCTATAAGAGCAACCTAGAGAGAAAATCCCAAAATTAAATGTCAGGCACAATACTATCAAAACTATTAGCTAAGTAACTAAAACAAAATGGGAAGGAATGAACTCAAAGGATTAACAGAAAGTAGCCGAATTGATGTCTCTAGCAAGCCATCTTACAAACTTCAATATCTTCTTCTTAATCTTCCCAACAATCCCCCCTTTTTAACTCTACCTTTAAAGGTCATTTTCTAGTGACCTTAGGGTAGTTACAATAATCATGAAGGATTAAGGGTATTACAAATATCTAGGGGTATTAATTCATAACCACCCAAGAAGTTATAACTTCCAAAGGAAGTTATTAGAAATTTAAGCTATGGTTGCCAAGTATTTTCATGGTAACAAATATTATGGAGATTACCATGGGAGGTTCCAAAAATTAAAAAAATATGTCATAGTTGACAAGTGTCCTCTTGATAATCATAATTCCACAAATATCAAGGAAAACAAGTTGGACCTTCCATAGCAAGTTATAAATTCTCATGTAGAGTGTCAATGTTGTGATATGTTTGCCAAATGTCCATTAAACCTCTTCCTTATGACTTTTAGACAATATATTACATGGAATGAAATTACTGAACCCCTTAATATGATGTTATGCCAAATTTGGCTTATTCCCATAACAAAGGTTTTGATTTAAATTTTATATGATATTTGTATGATAAAGGTAGATCAAATCAAAAATAATAAAATCACTTGGAACCATAATATGGTTAAGAGAATTTGGAAACACCGCATTGACCCTATAATCACGTGTTGAATCTCCCAAGTTCACTAAAATCCAAAGCCACGTATACTTTCCTATGCTGCTATGCTCATGAACAAACACAATCTTGGTAGAGTGGGGTTTCATCACCATAATGTGGTGACCTCTATGTCTCACATCCCTTCTTCTTCAATCATTGCTTCTAGATCTTTACATCATGGTCGTGCTTCCAATTGTCATGGTCATCTTAGCAATTAGGGTTAGTGTTGCTGCCGTCACCACCCCTACTTCTTCCAAGCACGATAGGTTGTCCATGTGCCCAATATGTAAAGATGAGGCTTTTTACGGATTGCCGCATTGTATCTTGGTAATTCTATAACTACCATAAATATTTGTATGCCTACCTTGAATTCACTGTGGTGCTTATTTCATCATCTCATTAGTTCAAATGTAGCCACCGTTGTAGGCAGAATCGGTGAGGGTATGCTACACAAGATAATCTTTTGGTTTCTCTGTGATGTCCACAGCTAACTCCTACGTTTCTAGTCATGGATCTAGCCACGTTTTTGGCTACGTTTGCCACATTACCTTCTGGAATAATAAAGGTTTGATTCTGAAAGCCTGTACTGTCAAAGACCATCGGATGTTGATAATTCAAACCAACACCAAGCATCATGACATGGTTGCCGTTTTGAAGCAACTTTGATGAACGCCATCATTGAAACTTTGAAACTTTGGAATTTTATTTTTTAAAATTTATTGATTTCCTTAATGTTTACCAAGTTTCTAATTAAAATATAATACACCTAAATATAATATACCTAGCTTGAACATATTTTTCACGTAATCTCCTCCAATGATACTTTGGAATATTAACTTAAAACTTTTTTCCTGGGCTAGCTTCAAATATTTCTTTTATAAAATCAAGTATCATAACTTTATCATTATTTTTTAAAAGCCTTCCAAGAATCATCACTACTCCATAATCATGATGGAGATGCGACAATACTTACATATAACCATTTTTATGACATTTTAACTTATTCTAAGTGTCATTTGCTAGATATCCTTCAAACAACCTTCACACCTTCTAAGATTTCTAAATTGATGATTTTATTTACCAAAATAGAACAAAAATTTTGAAAAGTTTAATGGTATCATTATAGATATGATATTGCATCACCTATGATATCACATCTATGATACTCTATATACAATATTGCTCATATAACTTTCTATATATATGCATTAATTATTGGACAAGTTTTGATTTCCAACTTTTAACACAAAGGGAGTTTATGCCATTTTTCTATCACAAAACCTTTTGAGCCTCATATCTTCCTCACCACATAATTGATTTTCATTATTTTTAATTCCTTTAGCTTTGAGAGAAAGCATCTCTGTCATGGAGAGAACACTACAAGAGTTGTAAATTTTGCTATAAACACCTAGATTATTCATTAGGAGCAAGAGTCTTATAACACAATGCATAATGATAAATATTTTCAAATTTGATCAAAGATAACAAATCATATATTCTCTACTAAGGAAAATTTCATAATTTCTCAATGATAAATCAAGGATAAGTGATAATTTATCTTATGAATATTTTTAAATATAGGAAAACCATTAAAAGATGGATTTTTATTTTGAAATTAAGGCTTTTTCTAAATTAACGAATTTATAACATTGTATTCAAATTAAAAATGAAATTGATTCTATTTCAAAAATTTGATTTAAACTCAAAAATAGATTAGAGGATGTGAATGGTTAGGAATTTTTTCCAAATTTTTTTGGGTAATATTGGAATTTCTTCTAATTGAATATGCCTCCAAAGAGAGTCCTTAAAGCTAATGGACCATCATAACCCAAGGAAAAGATGCATATAAAAAGAAGCAGAGGATAAGCTAGAGATCAATTGTATTGGATCTAGCAACCCATACCAACAACAAGGTAGTCTACAAAGGCAGAAACTACAGATTTGCCACCTATTCCAAAAGTTGAGCAAAGCATGAAACTTTCAAATGATTATATCTAGGCCATCAATGAAAAATCTAGTATGTGTACAACCGTTGTAGAAATTAACTTTAATCTATTCATGAAGTTTCACCTATAGCAGTGCATTGATAATTGTAATTTTCATCCTTCTAGTTCATAATCTCTAGCAATGGTAAATGATACTTGGGAAGGCTGTATTAATTTTGGCATAATAGAAAATATGATGTAATAATAAAGATTGAAGGAATGATGATGCCTTACTCAGTTGATGTCATTTCTAGAACTCCTAATTTGCTAAACGTTAAAGGCAACATCACCCTAATTTGCATATGGTCTTACACATGCAAAAAATCTTTGATTACAAAGAGCTTATGGAACAAATAAAAAAGAAGTATAATGGATTGTCCATAGCTAAAAAGATTTATTTCAAAGTTGAGACATATCATATTTTTCCTACCAAGAGGTTGAATAAAGTTTCAATATATACTACTAGAGAAAGTACTATTATAATGGAAAAGTTTGAAGCAAATATGACTTATAGGGAAGATTTAGAGAAGATTTGAAGGAGAGAAAATAGGGAAGCCCACACTTTCATTTTTCTACCTAATTGGAAAATTATGTAGATAGGTAGACATTTTGTGATATAGCAATGATATTTTCAAAAAGGTCCAAAATGCATTGTATGTCAAGATCTTTAAGATAGTGTCTTCCAAGAAGGATCAAGTGGAAAAACCAATAGATACTATGGCAAGAGCAAGATCAACACCTATGGAAAATGTTCTATCCACTGGGACAAAATAAGTTGGCGTAGTGGATCAACACCAAGTGTAGAAAGAGTAGGATCAAGTGTTCCACTAGCATAATAATAAGGCTATAGACCATCTATGAGCCATTTACAACAAATTTCAGAAATAGTAAGCTAGATAATTAAAGTAATAAGTATATATAAAGTAAGAGATAACCCCAGTTAATGTGTAGTAGCCACAAGACTAAACAATGATCAAGTTTTTATGTAGGTAGATGAAGATGACTGGGCATAAAAAATCTTAGAGAATGTTGCATTATTTTAAATGACAAGGATTTCCAAGAAGCAATAGAGATGATGACTAAACACATGAAGGAATCTTTTAATGTTACTATTTTGCCACCATCTAATAATTTAGGAAGCAAAGATGTATTGGAAAAACTAAGGCAAGATCAGTCATGCATGATCTCCTTGATATTCCTAGTGATATTGTTATAGTCTAGTTTGAACTAATTTTAACTAAGGGAAAACTGATCATTGTAGAGATCAGAATGAAGCATGCACAGACTAAAGTGTAAGGATTGTAGGAGGAGTTAGCCCATTTTCACCTAGAGAAAAAAGTTCTTGAAAAATATGTAGCATCAAAATAATGGAATGATTACATGAATCAAATGATGACTAGACAGAAGTAGCTAGAGATGGAGAAAGAAAGAGTAACATGAAGTGCATTAGTTGCTAATGCAAAAACTTATGACCATGAAAACATCATTGCTACACTAGAACAAAAGAATAAAAGAATTGTTGTTGAAAATCTAATATTGCCCAATATTGAAAAAGGAAAGTACATTTTTAAGAAAGCATTAATTAGGTAAGGGAATGATTTTCTTGTATCAATGTCCATATCAGAAAATTAGTCCAACAAAATAGAACTTTCTTAATGAAAGATGTATGTGCAATACATCACAAGTCTATTATTCAAATAAGTGCATGGAAAAATGAGGACAAAAAACATGATAAGCCTAAAGCACATTTTAGAGATAGAGTGGAAATGTATAAGAAAATTAGTGATAAGAAAATTCAAATCTCCAAAGCTAACCTTAATTCAATCACATAGCAACTACCTATTTGGTAGCCAATCTTAAATAATCATACCTTGATTCATCAAGTAGAGTTTAAAAATAAAGACTTGCAGATTCAAGATTTAACATAGTACATGGAGTTTGCAAATTTTCACTACACCAATCTAGCCATGTTAACAATAGGTAGACCAAGAACAAAATTGAAATAGTAACTGGCCACAGTGTACTCAATGTACGAAAAGAAGTTTGTGGATAGAAAGGACTCCCAGAAAAATTTACATATACAGAATTTTGAACTCCATGTAGTAAAGGCCAATTATAAAGATCAAAAATATGTAGTATAAAACTTTTATAGGAGAATGAAAAATTACCACAGATTACAAAACCTAGTTAAGTTTTTTGAAGTTGAAATAACCTAATTTCTAGGATGGTATGTGAAGGCCAATGAATTATTTCCATAGATGCCATGTCTTTGGGAGGTACTGATACTAAAAAAACATTATCAAAGTATCATGGACCATTCATGATCACAAGAAAAAAATAAAAGTTAAGACTCTTATTGAGCAAACATCAATTCAAGAAGCTTAAAAATAAAGGGAAACACCCAATGAAGAAAGAATTACAACCACAAAAAACTTAAGAAACTACATCAAGCATTTGTTTTATTTTATTTTCTATGTCAAATGTGTCATTCATGTTTAAATTATGTCTTGAATGATAATTTTATAAAATACTCAAACAAAGATATAGCATTCATAGTCAGTTAGTCATGTCATGTATATATAAAGATCTCATTGATTCTATGTAACATCACAATTTTATCAAACGCTATTCTCCATTTTTTTTAACATGAGGATGAGTTTCTAGTTAGTCATTGGAGTATGATAAATCAAATTTTTTGACATTAACTATGATATTGTAGATGCAATATTGTAGCTTAATATATGATGTCAAAGATGTGATGTAGTGGATCATGCTCATGCTCATAAATATGAGCTCAATATTATGTCAAATCTCACATTTTGGTCAATATTTACTGATGGACTCGCGATATTGCGTACGCGATATCGCATCCTCCCCCACGATATCGCCTACGCGATATTGCGGTGCGCCATCATATCTATAAATAAGAGGTGGCTCTCCCTTGTTTTCTCATCCTAGGCTAGACAGTAGGGAAACTCTGGCAGATTGATCACTCTAGAGATAGGATATTTTCCATGTGCCCACAGTAGGAGTCCTAAAGTGAATGGATCTTTATTCGAGCAACCATTATACCTGAACACAAGTTTGTGTACGAAAATAAAGACGAGCTTCTTGGATAAACCTTGCAGCACATGGAATAGGATTTTATTATTGTTATTTATTACTTATTATTTGTTATTTACTATTTTTTCTCTCAACCCTTCTCTCCTAGTTAAGTGCCTCAGTACGACCACTTCGAGCACGTGCGTTACGCGTGGTGAACCCAGCAACAATTAGTGTTTGGTAGCCACGGTTGCATCGGTTCAGGGTNAAGCTATAAAAATCATATACCTCAGACTTACTTAACCATACACAGTGACAACTACAAGTAAGTCTGGGAAGACAACGAATGATTAACCCTAAGTGTTCCATGGGGCGTGTAGGCACTTAGTCTGCGGAGTTCGACCAAATCACATGTGCTACGCTCGTATTCGTATGGTTGAGTGTAGGGGTATCTCACCACTCATCATTGGCACTGTTGCCGAGGACTAAGTGTTTGTGCATTGAATAGAACATAGGATATCACTCACATCATTGGGAGCTTAAACAAACCTTCAGGTTAATTAAAGAAAAATTTATATAACGATTAATTAGCACACCGATAAATAACAATGTCTTCTTCTCATAAGAGCAATTCACCACCTAGGGATAATACAAAGAACAGTCGGCAATCAAAAACACATAACCTAAATCCGCCAGTTCCTCAACAATATAGGGTGGAATATACTCATCTCGATGAGTATATACCTAATTTTACTTTTATCCTCCATCAAGATGAACAGATGCGCTGGAGAGATTTGCAAGGTAACATAGTGTTACCTCCAGATCGGTCAGTCCCAAACATGCTCCTCCGTGCTTTGGCACAAATCGACATGACATAGCTCAATGTTGAATACGTTGCAATAGATTTTGACTCAAGGGATTACTATCCTACAGAAGCACAACGTATCAGGAACTCAAGGCAAGAGAGCCAACATACATTGTTGAAGGGAAAAGAGGTCCTACATGTCCTAAGTGAAATAGGATATGGTGAACCACTTATAACGGGTTCGCTATCAAAAGATGTTCACCCTCCTAACAATAATGAGGAGGTGGGGTATTAGAACCTATGATCCATGATACACAACCCTGGTTCTGATCCCCATGAATGCCAACTGTTCACAGAGGAAACAACAACATATAACAAGGATGGGCACCTAGATTGTCATCACAATCGGGGCCGAAGCCACAGAAGAGAAGGTAGAAAACATCGTCATGGCGATGGTTCTCCTTCTTCTTCCCCTTCTTCACATCATTCACCCTCTCCTTCCACCTCTAGGTGTAATCATAAAGAGCATAACAGTGAGGATAGAGGTAGACAAAATGAGAGACCTCGACAATAGAGTTGAGAGAGAGGACAAAGGCATGAACAAAGGGAAAGTAGGGAACAACGAAGACATCACAAGCATCATGAAAGAGACGATCATGATGAGCCCCTACTACCCACCCAAAGTATGCTTGATTTAACGGAGGCAGTGAGAATACCAACAAGGCATTTAAAAGATAGCTAGATCAAGCATTTAGACATGAATAATATCCCATGCTTTGAGGGGGGATACAATGCTGATCCGCAACAT
Organism: Gnetum montanum; assembly: GCA_015680685.1. Lineage (NCBI taxonomy): Eukaryota > Viridiplantae > Streptophyta > Gnetopsida > Gnetales > Gnetaceae > Gnetum > Gnetum montanum. The sequence goes on from MNCI01022025.1 coordinate 197,719, forward strand.
CATTTATAGGCATTCCACGATGCGTATGCCTTGAAAAATATAGAAAACGAGTGGCAAAAACTAAAGTTGTTTCCTAGGACACTCATTAAGGAAGCAGAGAGTTGGTATCGGTCCTTAGAATCAGAAACCATCAGGAGGTGGAGTACGATGTTAGAACTCTTCAACGATAAATATCAAACGTACTCCAGAGTGTCTAACTTGCATAAACAGATCCAAGGATGGAAGCAAGGTACTCATGAACCCTTGGATGCTGCCATGGGCCGCTACTACGCATTGTTACATCATTGCCCGGGCCATGGTTACGCATAGCGGGCTCAACTCCACCACATCGTAGATGGGCTAAGGCATGAAACTAGAAGAACCCTTGGGACTTATGCCCAAGGGAGACTATTAGAACTTAGAGCCTATGAAGTTCATCGCTTGTTGGAATAAGTAGCAAAAGAAGAATGTGAACTACAAAAAAGAGAGAATGCAGAAGAATACAACTGTGATCCCTCCCTTTGGAAGAAGGGAGTGAAATTTTGCAATGAAGAGGATGAGTCACCACTAGAAGAGTTGGTGAACAGAAAAACCTTGCCGATTCAAAAACTAACAACAGAAGTATCAGCTAAGATGGATCAATTATGGGATTCCTTAGACTCCAGACTTGAAACTATCTTGAAAATCGTAGAGGAGTCTAAGGAAGAACAAAGTAGTGACAAAGATAAGACAAAGCAGAGAAATTCAGGCCCTGCACATAACAAGGGTAAAGGAAAAACTACTATCTCTGATGAAGTTGTGGATTCAGACACAGACAATGATGGTGGATGTGAGATCTATCATTATGATCATCCCAAGGGATGTTGTCCAATCATCTCACATCTACGGGAGTCCGGGGTGTATGCACTTAACCCAAGACTCAACCAACGGCAAACACCCCGAAGGTTACTTTATCCCCAAGGTAACCCAAGGCAGTTCCACCAACCGTTAACGTACTATCCAAGCGGAACTCCACCACAACCCATCAGACAACATCAGCAGTGGCAATACCCACAGTCATGGGGGATACCACCACCGAAATAACAATACCCTTACCGGCAACCTGATCCTTATGGATATTATGTGCAGCAGCTGACTTCTCCAAGTGACTCTATGAGTCACACAACTCCCCAACGTCACTACTAAGTCTAGGAGTACTTTAGGAGGATTCCTTCTCCTCCGGGAGGCATCCCACATACTTACCATCCTCCAACTCCATCCGCACCTCTTCCACCTGTAGTTCCAACAACACCTCCTGCTCCAACAATGCAAGGGGAATTCCCTACTCAACCGCAGCAACATAATGCTATGAGAGCTATAAACATTCAACTCGCTGCTAGTTCTAACAACTGTAAAAAGAGAAGACCTTTCTTCAGAACCAAAAGCCCAGACAAGCTCTCGCAACAACAAGTGGTTGAGTCTAGGTACACTCCTCCACCATCTAACACTAAGGAGCACCCTTCAGTCCAACAATAGAGCTGTATGCATACAGTTATGTTAATGCATACCATAACCGACTGGATCAAGGTAGGCCACCTTCCCAGGAAACTAACTGATCTTGGAAGCCCCTTAATCTATTTAAAAATTGACAGGAATGCACCACATAAGGTTCTTCTTGACTCAAGTTCCGGGGTCAACTTAATTTCACGAGAAATGTATCAAGCCTGGAACCTACCCCAACTTAAGGAGAGCAACATTCAACTGGAGCTAGCAGACCAATCCATCACCATTCCCTTGGGATTGGTGGAGGAAATCATTACCACTATGTGTGGGTGGTCCTACCTAGTTGACTTCCTGGTGATTGAAATCAACAACAATGAAGGGGGCTTCCCAATTATAATGGGAAGGCCATGGCTAAGTACAGTAGATGCATATCTAGGGATCCATGATCTTTCCTTGCAGATATCGAAGATAAACATTTATGGAAAGATTGAGAAGAAGAAAGTTTCATACATCACATACAGTGACTCAGAGGGTGATGACATGGAAGAATGTTCAGCATCTCTTCCATGTAATCGGTGTGTCCAAGAAACACAAATTCAAAGGTGCCTGTATGTAGCAACCACACAAGTAGTGGACACCCCATGGTTGACAACTACTAGAAAGAGCAAATTAATATGCATAGAACGAACTGGGAGTACAACTCATGTTAACAATGAAGGCATAGATACATTGGAGTATGAGCGTCACCAACTTCCACCCCTTAATTTGACAACATCAGTGGGAAGAAGTTGGACACTTTTACGAAATTCAAATACGCACTCATTATTTCGGATCTCTCCCTTGCAATTCAGTCATGGGGGAGATGGAAACCTATGCTAACCATTGGAGGCCCTCAGTTCTTTTTAGTTTTTTTTTACACATTTTTGTTTTGCATGTTTTTGTTTTACACATTTTTGTCTTACACATTTTTGCTTTACAATTTTCTTTAACTTTTCTTGTTTTTGTTTTACACATTTTTTTAACTCTTCTTGTTTTTGTTTTACAAATTTCTTTAACTTTTCTTGTTTTTTTTTTTCAACATCGTTATACTTTTTCATTTTTTGTGTGTTTGTGTGTGTGTGATCCACCGTGTAAGTTCGTCACCCAATAAGTGTTCTTCCTGATGGTATGAACTGTTTTCATAGTGATTGCTAATGTTTGGTTTTTACCTTTAAGTCATAATGTTGATACTAAGGTATGTTTCTTTTGATATGGCAGGCAATGAGTTCACTTCATCCATCCATCCACTAGTTTCTATGGTCTCTGTTGGCTTGGAAATGTACAACCCCTTTCTAATAAGAACTTTAACGAACCAGTGACTGGGCACTTCTCAAACTAAGGAAGGACTCAAGGTTTGACAAGGGTGTGACTTCAAGGGAACTTAATGCTTTTGTATTGGCCATTCTCTTGGGTGCTTGGATGTTTTCTTCTTGAGTTTTCTTGCCATTTCGACATTACCCAATTATTGGAAGCTCAGATAATAAAAACAAGAAGTCTTTGCATGGTGTGGTTGTCACGCATAAAAACACAAAACACAAAAAAAAAAA
>MNCI01022025.1:207820-261252 GCA_015680685.1 Gnetum montanum
TCAAAGGTAGTTACATCTTCAAAAATATCTTACCTAACTTCTCTCCCAAGTAACTTGGCCAACAAGTTAGGAGATTACTTGCCCAACAAGTTAGGTAAGTTACAAAAAATCTTGGGTGGTTGTAACCACCAATAAGCTACAATTGACAAGTGTAGGATATTTGACAAATATTCAACAAGTTCTCCCTTTTTCTTTTTTTTCTTATAATTTCCTTAGGAATTCATAGGGGTATACAACGTTTGCATCCAATGTTTACCTCTAGTTAAGTCACAAGGCCGTACAAATGTTTCATTTTTACAAGAAGAGACCTCCATGTTTAGAAATTTACCAATGGATGTAACAGAACGTAAATGGATTGGGGGAACAACCGATGAGTTTTTTATTATTATTATTATTATTTAAAACGTGAAAATATGTCTTAAAGTGAGAACCTTAGAAATAGTTATGGAGGAGGTGCTTTGTTGTTTGGCTAGCTACCGATTTTGCTCAACAAGCTTATGCAACGCACGGCCATGCCTCTGCTAAACTCGTCATGCAAGTTGCACCTCCCACAGCAGTTGGAACTACTTCTGAGCATGGTTCACTGGTAGCTGCCACATCTTCCTGTAAATCCTCAGTGATGGTTCGCGGTTATGTTCTTTTGGATTCATCGGTAACGGTGGTATTGCTAGGGCTTAATGCAGGCCATGAATTTTCGCTGATTTTTGCTATTTTTTTGGGTTGACGTTGCTATTGAGCACGTTGCCAGGCTACAGCAAAGTGGTAGGACTTGTGTTGGCTGTTTGTAACAGCTTCTCAAATCTAAAGAACCTTCAGCAACTAAGATACCCGCTTAGACGCGGTTGCTGGAATTTACAGCAACTTCCTTGAACTGTCTACAATTTCAAAAAACATTTGGCACTTCAGGAGATTGTAGATTTCCCACCATTGAAAGGATTACCATCAAGATATTGTTATGTGCAGGCAATGCCCTTTTTTTTTTCTTTGCTGCAGATTGGCTTCACATTTGGCCATTGATTTTTCCTACGTTGTCTCTATTCGTGCACACACAAAATCATCGTAACTTTGCTCTAGCCCGGGACTAATAACTTCTGCAATACTATCCAAGCAGAGCGTTCATTTTATTTGCCAAAACCAAGGCCAGGTACAGGTCTAACATTACCACAGAGGGGCCAATACTTTCTCTCCAGACATCAATCCTCCAATTCTAATCTGTTCATACGAATTTTCACATGCAAAGCCACTGCATCCCTTACATAAAATGAAGCTTCTACAGGAGAATAGTGTATTCCGCTGGAACTTTCGGGAAGCTTTTGTAGGGGGTCAATTTTCACCGATTTATAGCAACGTGCCGAGGCTCCTATTTTCCGCAAAAGCTCAAGAAGATTCTTAACAACACGTCTCCAACGGCAAGGAACAGGCGAAAACGGTAAAGCAACAACATGAGAAACATAAGAGGAAGCAGTTGGCGAGTAGGACGTGGCAGAGAAAAGTGCAGGTCACAACTGACGTTTTGTGCTCGAAGGCTGCTAAAACCAAAATTTCGCAACTAGTACTAATTGTGACATGAGCAGTTGCAGTTGCAGTATCGGACATGAGCAAAGCTTTAACAGTTAAAGTACATGTATATGTTTTCTGAAATTAATTTCACTCTGCTCCTTCCATTACAAAAACATCCTAGGTATTGAAGGGCTTTAACCCAAATATTCAAGACTTCATATACTCCCATCTAACTGCCAAAGCCTAAAGATTTTCCAGAATTTAAATTCCATGCGAAGCTTGCCATGTGCACCACCGTAGATCAATAAAAAGTTACATTTTGATCTTGTCTGATGGAATTGAAATCCTATACAATTCCAGCATTATTCATATTTTCCAGTGATTTTAAAACAGATTGATTGTTTATGCATCTATTTCAAATATTTCCTTTTGCCAGCCTCTACTTTTGCTGTTCCATAAAATGGCCAAATGTGCCAACAATAGTACCCCTTGAAATTGCATGATTTGGACTCCCCTATGTGGTAGATCTCCTCATGAATAGAGTAGGGTGTGTTCCTTGTAATCTGTTAACCTAGATTTTAGAAAAGAACAAGTACTTCTTTAGTAGCCACTACCATCTATCCAATCGAGAAGGAGGAACCAATGATGGTGACCAAAGGAGTTATCAAAAAAGACACAGGAACTGACGCCGACATTACTTTTGGTAAAGAACCCCTTAAGGATGTCACATGAGTAGATGCCACATGTGGTGATCTTAGTGGGGTAGAGGGAGTTTGTTTGGAATCTAGATTTGTGGTATTATCTCTTTCCATTTCCTAGATGAAGTACATCCAACACAAAGAGATTTGCAAGACAAACAAATGAATAACGAAGTCAACATCACATAAGAAGAAGGAAGAAAAACGGAAATATTCAAACTTTAGAATTAATTAAATTTACCTTTGATTTCTTACCTTTATCTTTTCTGGTACTATCCTTTTGATGTCTGGCACATTCCTTTTATTTTAAAATTATCAGGCTACTAGAACCTTCCCTAGTATGTTGTCTCTATAAAAAGTAAAATTTATTAGAAAACAAAATATACAAAGTAAAAATAATAAAGTAGGTCATTGTGTGTGTGTGTGTGTGTGTGTGTACCTTAGAACTATTGAGCTCTATTACTACCCTCGAAGTTAACTAAACTCTCCCAAAGTTGCAGCACCTTTAGTCTACACACCTTCAGTCTATATGCCCTCTATTGGATCTGTTTGCAACCCAAATTGCACTATCAATAAATACAAAAAAAATAGACATAAGTAACAAAAAGAAAATAAAATACATAAACATATATAAAATGCCTCACTAGTTCCCTCTTGCTTTTAGGCCTAATGTAAAGTCTTTTGACCTTTCCTTGCATCCTCAATCTGACTCCTCATAACTCTATCTTCATTTAGAAACTCAGGATTGAAATTACTAAAAAGCTTGATTGAAGGATTGTAACTTAGAATTAAGGACATAATAAAGGATTCACAACATATGGTATAAGGTTTTTGGGAATTCTATTGGGTAATAGTAGCTTCGTCCATGGTGGGCTGTAAGGTCGAAAAACAAGATAATGACTAATCATAAACTCTGCCAGTTTTGGCATCATGGAGTATATAGATTGAATAGGCATTAACATAGGACTGGTATTGATGCCATAAAACCTTATTGTGAATAAATTGACATAATTCAAAATTAATTTCATTAATAAAATCACCACAAAGAAATTGACTTTTGCGAGTAGCAAAATCACAAACATAATCAAACAATTCTTCTTGAAAAAATAGTCAAAACTTAGGAGAGAAAATCAATGGAATTAGAGGATCCTCCCCTAACTGAAAACCTAAAACTATCCAAATATCAGCCAGAATGATCACCAATTGATGAAAGTGATTACTCTAGCAGTTATTCTAATTATTAGGGCAGTTACTTTAGTGGTTACTCTAGTAGTTATTCTAATTATTAGAGCGGTTACTCTAGCAGTTATTCTAATTATTAGAGCGGTTACTCTAGCAGTTATTCTAATTATTAGAGCAATTACTCTAGCAATTACTCTAATTATTAGATTGGTTACTCTCACAATTACTCTAGTAGTTATTCTAATTATTAAAGTGGTTACTCTAGCGGGTACTTTAGCAGTTATTCTAATTATTAGAGTGGTTACTCTAATTATTAGAGTAGTTACTCCCAAGCCTATAAATACAGTGCCCAAGCACACAATTGGGAAGAATTCTTTTAGCAGTCAAGTAGCAAAACTCTTGTAGTCTATTTAAAAGTTAGAGTATTTTCCAAGTGCCCACAGCAGGAGGTCTAAGTGTGGATGGATCTTTATTCAAGCATTGTGTACCTAAGCACACCTTATGTACAGCAATAAAGATGAGCTCTTTGATCCATCCTTGCAGCACTTGAGATTTGTTTTCTTACGCATTTCTTTATTTTATTTTCTTATGCATTTATTTTATTTTATTTTATTTTATTTTATTTTATGCACTTTACATTTCTGTTATTAGCACAGTAATTCATTTTGATCAATTAAGCAAATTGTTAATTTACACAAGCACAACCACTTCGAGCATGTGTGTAATGCTTGGTCACCCGCTAACGATTAGTGTTTGGTAATCCCAGCAGTGTTGCATTGGTTCAAGATGTGTACGGCAAGTGGGAATGGATGCTGGTGTTAGGATTAGTTAGAACTTAGTTAATGAGTAGTTAAGTTAAATTAGTCACTTAGTTACCTCTCTCCTTCCGTATTAGCGCTAGACATAAAAACATAAAAGCTATAAAAATCATATGTGTTAGCCTTACTTAACCATACAATCATGCAATACAGGTAAGCTTGGGAAGACAACGATCAACCAACTCGTCATTATTCCAAAAGGGCACATAAGTAGTTAGTCCTTGGAATTCGACTGGATTGTGCATGAAACGCTCATATTCGTATGGTTGAGCATAGGGGTACCTCGCTACTCATCATTGGCATCATTGCTGGGGACTTAGTTGTTTGTGCACTAACTAGAACATAGGAAATCATTCACATCATTGGAACAAACCCTTAGGATTGGTTGAGAAAATAATAAACAAGAATACATTGCACACTGAACATGTAAGTATGTCTCCTTCTTCGTACCAAAGCGCCTCACCGCCTAGGTCTGAAACAGGAAACAATCAACGACGTAATACACATGACATTGATCTGCTAGTCCCTCAACAAATTCGAGTGGTATATATTCATCCTGATGAGTATATACTAGACTTTACCTTTATCCTCCATCAAGACAAACAACTATGTTGGTGAGACTTATAAGGTAACATAGTGTTACCTCCCGATCATTCAATCCCGAGCATGCTTCTTCGTACTCTCACACGAATTAGCATGCTGCACTTACATGCAAAATACATTGTGTAAGATCATGACTCAAGAAAATACCATCCCATAGAGGCACAATGTCAAAGGAACTCGCAACAGGAAGGGTAAGTGATCCTAGGATGCCCCACATGTCTTAAGCGAAAATGAGGGTGGTGAACCTACCTCAGGCAGTCATCCACATAACGATGTTCCTCCCCTTGACTTTGGCCAAGGGGTTGTATATTAGGACCTTCATTCCACTATTCATAACCCAAGTTCTGATACCCATGGGTACAAAGGGTCTGAAAAAGGGATATGAACTCATGATAAAGGTGGATATTCTTATTGCAATCGCGATCGGGGCCAAGACCATAGAAGAGAAGGTAGCACACACCATCATGATAACAATTCTCCTTCTTCTTCACCTTCATCATCTCCTTCACCCTCTCCTTCAATATCTGAATGCAATCATAAAGAAAAATACCATCGAGATGAAGGTAGGCAAAGTGAAAGTCATAGAAGAAATAGCCAAGAAAGGGGACGAGGGCACTCTAGAGAGTCACAACTTAGAAGAAGGGAGAGAAGGGAACAATGTAGGCATCATAGACACCAACGATGAGACAATCATGATGAACCCATCCTTGCTACTCGAAGTATGTTAGACATAACTGAGGCAGTTAGAATTCCAACAAGGCATCAAAAAGATAGTAGGATCAAGAGATTAGATATGAACAACATCCCACGATTTGAAGGGGGATACAACGTTGATCCTCAAAATCATCTACAAGCATTCCATGTTGCGTGTGTGTTACAGAACATAGAGAACAAATGGCAAAAACTTAAGTTGTTCCCACGGACATTAGTTAAAGAAGCAAAAAGCTAGTACTGGTCTTTAGAATTGGAATCAATTCAAAGGTGGAGTACTATGTTAGAACTATTTAATAACAAGTACCAAACCTACTCCCGAATATCTAACTTGCAAAAGTGAATCCAAGGCTAGAAACAAGGAGGACATGAACCCTTAGATGCTGCCATGGGCTGATACTATGCACTGTTACATCATTGTCTTGGCGATGGTTATTCCCAAAGGATCAACTACGACATCTTGTGGATGGGCTTAGGCATGAAACGAGAAGAAACCTTGGGACTTATGCCCAAGGGAGACTATCCGAGCTTAGGTCCCATCAAATTCAAAGACTATTGGAGCAAGTTGCTAAGGAAGAAGATGAGCTATGGAAGAGAGAAAGTGTGGAAGAGTATAATAGAGATCCTTCCCTTTGGAAGAGGGGAGTAAGATTTTGTGAGGATGAAGAAGAGTCACCACTTGAAGAGATGGTGAATAGGAAAACTTTTCCTATCCAAAAGATGACATCAAAAGTTTCAGAAAAGGTAGACCAACTATGGGATTCCCTAGACAATAGATTTCAAACTGTTCTTAAAATAGTAGAGGAGTCTAGAGAGCAAGATAGTGAGAAAAGAAAAAAGAAAGAGGTTGAACATGCACATAGCAAGGGTAAGGGCAAAGTTTCCATCATTAAAGAGGTTGTGGATTTGGAAATAAACAATGATACTGGATGTGAGATATGTCAATATGACCATCTTAAGGGATGTTGCCCTGTAATCTCACATCTGCAGGAGTCTAGGGTGTATGCACTCAACCCACGATTAAACAAAAGGCAAACACCCTAAAGGTTACCTTATCCTCAATGTAACCCAAGGTAGTTCCACCAACCCTTAACATATTATCCCAATGGAACTCCACCACAATCAATTCAGCAATATCAACAATGGCAGCACCCACGATCATGGAGAATGCCACCACCAAGGCAATAGTATCCTTACTGGCAACCTGACCCGTATGGCTAGTACACACAGTAGCCAATCTCCCCATGTGACTCTACTGGTCACGTTACTTCTGAGCCTCACTACCAAGCCCGTGAGTATTATGGGACTCCCTCTTCTAGAGGTAATATTCCATAAGCATATCATCCTTCTCATTCGACCACATCTCTTCCACCAATAGCTCCACTACCACCTGCTCCCACGATGCAAGGTAAAATCCCTATGCCGCCGTAGCAACATACTGCCATGAGGGCTGTTAACTCTCAACCTACTATTGGTTCCAACAACCACATGAAGAAAAGACCTTTCTTTAGAACCAACAGTCCAACCAAGCCCTTGCAATCACAAGCGGCTGATTCCTTAGATGCCTCAGTATCAATCAAAACTTTGGAGCCCCCTTCAACCCAATCACTGCACTCAATGCATATGGTCATGGTAACACATGTCGTCACCTATTAGATCAAAGTTCGCCACCTTCCTAGGAAACTCTCTGATCTTGGGAGTCCTCTAATATACTTACAAATCATTGGAAATGCACTGTGCAAGGCTCTTATGGATTCAGGTTCCGGTGTCAACTTGATTTCTCAAGAAATGTACAAGGCCTGGAACTTGCCTCCGTTGAAAAAGAGCAACATCCATCTAGAGTTGGTTGATCAGTCCATCACTGTTCCATTGAGACTGGTGGAAGACATTGTTACCACTATTTGTGGGTGGTCATACCTAGCTGACTTCCTAGTGATTCAGGTAAACAACGGTAAGGGGGACTTCCCAATCATAATGGGAAGAGCATGGTTAAGCAACATTGACACACACTCAGGAATCCACGATCTTTCCCTAGAAATATCAAAGAAAAATACATTCAGAAAGATCAAGAAGAAGAAAGTTTCGTGCATCGCATACAGTGACACAAGGTGTAATTGTGTGCAAAGGTCATGGTTTGTGCAAAGTTTAGCATTGCCTACATGCAATCAGTGTGCACAAGTGATTAACATACAAAGATGCCTCTATGCAGTAGCCACACAATAGGAAGGCACTTAATGGCTGATAGTTGATCAAGAAAGCAATTCACTCATATGCATAGAACCAACTGAGGGTTTGACTTGTGCTTACATCGATAGCATAGATGCATTAGAGCAAGTCCACCACCAACTTCCAAGCCTTAACCTTGAAAATATCAACTGGGGGAAGTTGGAAATCCCTGAGAAATTTAAGTAGGAGCCCCTCGAGTTGAAACCATTTCCCATCAATATAGAATACACATTCCTTAAAAATGGAAAGCTGGTAATTATTAATGATGAGCTTACTCTGCAACAAAAAGAGAGACCACTAAAAGTGATAAATCGATGGTTGAAAGCCTTCTCTTGGTCATATCTCGAATTAACTGGAATAGATCCTAGGATATGCCAACATAGAATTTACACTAACCCCTCCATGAAGCCTTGAAGACAACCGCAAAGGTGATTGAATCCTAAGCTAAAGCAAGTAGTTACGGAAGAAATCAAATAGCTTCTCAAGGCTGGGTTCATATACCCCATTGCTGATAGCGAATGGGTTAGCCCCTTAGTTATTATGCCTAAAAAGGGAGGCAAATGGAGGGTGTGCATAGATTTTAGGCTACTAAATATGGCAACATTCAAAGATCACTTTCCATTACCATTTGTCGACCAAGTCTTAGACACCATTGAAGGGCATCGCTATTACAGTTTTCTAAATGGATATAGCAGATATAACCAGATATAAGTAGCCCTTTCACCAGTCCTTGGGGAATGTTCGCATATAAACAGATGTCATTTGGCTTGTGCAATACCCCTACAACATTTCAATGACTAGTTCTAAGCATATTCCAATAGTAGATAGGGAATGGCATGGAGGTCTTTATGGACAACTTCTCCACTTATGGAGCAAACTTTGCTCAAGCCTTGGACAAGTTGGAGCAAGTGTTAAAAAGATGTGTAGAAACCAATTTGAGACTCAACTAGCAGAAAATCCATTTGATGGTCCAAGAAGGTGTAGTATTAGGACACAAAATCTCACACACAGGGATAGAGGTAGACCCCAAGAAAATCAAAATTATCCAAGGAATTACCCGTCAACAGGAAACTATCAAAGATATTTGGTCATTCCTTGGACATACTAGCTACTATAGGAGATTTATTGAGAACTTTTCAAAGGTTGCCAAACCATTGGTGGAATTAATGAAAAAGGACGTACCTTTCAAGTGGACCAGGGAATGCAAATTAGCTTTCCAAACTCTAAAATAGAAGCTAGTAGAAACACCCATTCTACAAGCTCCTGATTGGTCCAAACCATTCCATATCATGACTGATGCATCCAACTATGCTTTAGGAGCTGTACTTACATAGTTAGATGACCAGAAGAATCCTTATTACATCCACTGTGCAAGTAGAAGTATCACTGGTGCATAACTTAACTACACTACCACAGAGAAAGAAATAATGGTTGTAGTATTTGCACTAGAAAAGTTTAGACACTATGTATTAGGATATAAAGTATATATACATACAGATCATAGTGCAATCCGGTTCCTCATGAATAAGCCAATGGTAAGCCCCTGTATCATACGATGGCTTATAATCTTACAAGAGTTTGATTTAACAATGATCGATTGCAAGGGCATCGAGAATGTAGTTGCTAATAATTTATCTTGGTTGCGATGGAACAACAAAGAGGATGAGTATCCAATTTTTGATCATTTCCCTAATGAATTCCTCTTTGCTAGTGTAGTGAATAATCAATCACCCATGGAGACAAACTGGTACAGTAGCATTCTTACCTATCTCCTCACCCAACAAACACCACAAGAGTTAAACCTTAAGAAGAAACAACAGTTTTTTCACCAAGCCAAGTACTTTATGGATATCAATGGGCAGCTTTACAAAGTGTGTCTCGATGGCTTAGTTCGATGGTGTGTTCCCGATATAGATCAACTACAAGTTCTCCAAGACAATGATGAGGGTCCTTGTGGGGGTCATTATGCTAGGAGATGAATGACCATCAAGATCCTGCTTACAGGATATTATTGGCCTACATTATTTCGAGACGCCCATCGTTTTGTCCAATCTTGTGAGCGCTATTAACGTGATGGGGGAATGACTATTAGAATGGAGGGTCTACAACAATGGATTCAACCATTAGAACCCTTCGACATTTGGGGAATTCACTTTATGGGGCCGATTACACTAATGTCCAATGGAAAAGCTTATATTATTGTTCCCATTGATTACCTAACAAAATGGGCTAAAGTAGCTACTATTAAAGATTGTACATCATCTACAGCTGCACAATTTTTTCAACAACAAATCATAAACAGGTTTGGTGTGCCGCATGCACTTATTTCAGACAATGGTACACACTTCATAGGTGCACCTTTTTGGAAATTAATGCAATGCTTAGGGGTTGAGCATAAATTGACTACACCATACCACCCCCAAGGAAACGGTCAAGTAAAAGTCACCAATAGGGAGATTACAAAGATATTGACAAGAACCATTAGCAAGTTTAGGCAAGACTGGAGCACTAAATTGAACAATGCTCTTTGGGCATACCGCTCCACATGAAAACTCCATATAGGCTACTCTCCTTATGAGTTAGTGTACAGTAAATTACCAACGCTTCCCATTCAAACTAAGCTCCGTACACTATCCATGACATGTGACTTCAACCTTGACCTTGATCTAGCACAGAAACAATAGTTAGTAATCCTTAACTTGCTAGATGAAAATCGATTAGCTGCCCTGTCATCTAACAAATTGCACAACGCCTTCAATAAACAATATCATGACCTAAGAATTAGGAAAGTTAAACATCAACCACGAGATAAGGTTCTCTACTAGAATCCCAAAGATGTACCACAACGTACTAAATTTCAAACACTATGGGAAGGACCTTATACTATTTATGCAACTTTTCCTTCACGGGCCATGAGAATATGCAAACCTGAGAGCCCGAATAAGAAACTTTTGGTTAACGTGCAACAAACCAAACCTTTCCAGGAGCTTAGGACAACCAGTACACATGCTACCTCTCTTGATGGACAACCCTGCTCACTATTTCAGATTTCCTCCTTCCAACTTAGTCGTGGGGGAGATGGCCACCTATGCTAACCATTATAGGCCCTCAGTTCTTTTTGAATTTTTGTTTTACATATTTTTGTTTTACATATTTTTGTTTTACACATTCTTTCAACTTTTCTTATTTTTGTTTTACACCATCGTTCATGTTTTTACTATTTCTTTGTTTGCTTGATTTACTTTTATTCATCATCTAATAAGTGCTCATGATGGTGGATTGAATTATATCATATTGATTGCTAATGTTTGGTTTTTACCTTTGAATTATGATGCTGATATTAAGGTATGGTTCTTTTGGTAAAACAAGCAATGAGTCCATGTCGTCCACTCATCCATACAACTCTATGGTCTCCTTTGGCTTGGAACTATACAGTCCCCTTTTTCTAAGTAAACTTGTTAATGAATTGGTGGCTGGGTATTTTTCAAACCAAGGAAAGACTCAAAGGATGAAAAGGGTGTGACTTCAAGGGGATTCGATGCATTGGTGCTGGCCATTCTCTTGGGTGCTTGGATGCTTTTTCTTGGGTTTTCCGCCATTATGATATTGTTCAAATGTTAGGAAGCTTAGTGAATAAAAATAAGTCTTTGCATGATGTGGCTCTCATGCATAAACATCAAAAAAAAAGAACAAAGAGAAAAAAGTGAAAATTCAAAGCATACCCCTTAGACATAATAAAGCAATATGGGCTACAAGAGTTAGTTATGGCACTGGAAAGACATGTTACCCATGCCTGAAGATTCCCTCTAACTAAGGCCTTTTCTCACTTCCTGCTTCTCCATCTCACTCTCCTTAGGATGGTGGTCACTCTTTGTGGAAACATTCTTATTGCCTCAAGAGGATGGATTCGGCAAGTGTATTGAGGTCACTGAATGTGGTTGGTTTGAGTCTAGATTTGGAATGAGTTCTACTCAGTTATCTTAACCATGACATACATAAGGGGCTTTACACAACCTTGTTCTTGGGATTCCATTCCATTCTCTCCTCTCCATCTTTCTTCCCATTTTCCACCTCATTGCTGGTTTTATCATTAGTCCATTCGAGGTTGATGCATTGTTTTTCTTTGGTGAATTCTTATGGTTAAGTTCTTAACTCTTGCTTCCAAATGACATTTCTAGAGCCTACGGACTCTTTGGTTTGTGGGTTTGTCAAGGCATAAAGGGCATGAGCCTACTTTGGGAAGGACCCACTGGCATTTCTTTTTAGTGCAATTGTTAACTTCTTTCCCTTAAACATTTCCTACAATTAGTCATTTCTTGTTTCATCCCCATCCATGACATCCATTTTATTAGTGTTGCCATTGATATTTTTCATCTTTTTTATTCCTCATGTTTTTCCATCTTATAGCTACCAGAGGTTCGCTCTTAGTCCTGGGGGCCCTGGCACAAATTTTTCAATTTTTTCCATTTTACTAATTGCCTAACCCCTACACCTTAGGTAGTTGCTAGTGATAAATCTCCAAACTAGTTTCTGCCATAACCACAACTTAGCCAATGTGCTTCATATCGAGGCAAGGTATCAACTGCATTGTGGATTATCTATCCTTGCTCATTTGTGACTGTGTTGTGTGTGCAAATGATGATCATACAAACAATGGACTGGGCTTGGAGGAAGCACCAACTATGGACCAGAACTGGAGCATTTACGAAAGGAGAAAGTTTGATGGCATGGCTATGGATAAACAATGGAAGGCGCAATCTCGGCATTGGCAGCAACATGCTTCATCTTCTTTCTCTCTCTCTTTTTCTCTTCAAACTACAAAATAAAGGCTTGGATGTCATTTATGTATGAGTACAATGGTCATGAACACTAATGTTGTAATATGCTTATTGATTCGTTCACTAGGCATGTTGAGTTTGTCATCCCATTCCACCGTTAGTTGTCAATTAGTCAATAATCCCATACCTTCCCAATATTTTGTAAGGAACTCCAAGAAGAGTTTTCATTCAGTCATGGGGGTATGATGAGAGTGGTTACTCTAGTAGTTATTCTAATTATTAGAGCAATTACTCTAGCGGTTACTCAAATAGTTATTCTAATTATTAGAGTGGTTACTCTAGCAGTTATTCTAATTATTAGAGCAGTTACTCTAGCAATTACTCTAATTATTAGAGTGGTTACTTTAGTGCTTACTCTAGCAGTTACTCTAATTATTAGAGTGGTTACTCTAGCGGGTACTTTAGCAATTATTCTAATTATTAGAGTAGTTGCTCCCAAGCCTATAAATATAGTGCCCAGGTGCACAATTGGGAAGAATTCTTTTAGTAGTCAAGTAGCGAAACTCTTGTAGTCTATTTGAAAGTTAGAGTATTTTCTAAGTGCCCACAGCAAGAGGTCTAAGTGTGGGTGAATCTTTATTCAAGCATTGTGTACCTAAGCACACCTTGTGTACGACAATAAAGACGAGCTCTTTGATTTATCCTTGTAGCCCTTGAGATTTGTTTTCTTACACATTTCTTTTATTTTATTTCCTTATGAATTTCTTTTATTTTATGCACTTTACATTTCTGTTATTAGCCCAGCAATTCATTTTGATCAATTAAGCAAATTGTTAAATTACACAAGCACAACCACTTCAACCATGCATGTAATGCTTAGTAACCCAATAATGATTAGCATTTGGTAATCCCAGCAGTGTTGCACTGGTTCTGGATATGTACGGCAAGTGGGAACGGATGCTGGTGTTAGGATTAGTTAGAACTTAGTTAATGAGTAGTTAAGTTAAATTAGTTACTTAGTTACCTCTCTCCTTCCCTACTAGTGCTAGACATAAAAACATAAAAGCTATAAAAATCATATGCCTTAAGCTCACTTAACCATACAATCGTGACATACGGGTAAGCTTGGGAAGACAACGATCAACCAACCCGTCCTTGTTCCACAAGGGCGCATAAGCACTTAGTCCTTGGAATTCGATTGGATCATGCATGAAATGCTCGTATTCATATGGTTGAGCGTAAGGGTACCTTGCCGCTCATCACCAATGGCCCAAAAATCAATTGTGAAGTGGAGTTTTTACTTTTGTTATAGAGATCACACCATTGAATTATCAAATTTTTGCAATATAATGCTTTGAAAATAGAAAAGACTAGTAACTTAGATAATCGCGAGGTTGTGAGATATTGAAACTCCTCCACTTCAAGTAAATTACACACAAAATTGGAAGTATTAATTGCATTATTTTGGTGCAAAAGAATAGTCATCGATTTAGAGCTACTTAAAGGAGCTTGTGCTTGAGTAGAAGCTTGAGAAAGACACTTAGGAGCCATGATATTGTTGTAAGAAATCTTTCAATCTTCTACTACTATGCTATGATGGGAAAACACTTCTTCTCTCATGTATTTATAAACGAAAAGCAAGAACCTTAGCAGGAGAAAAGAGTAAGTATCAACTTAAGCTAATTATAAATTAATTAAAGCTAATGCTCACTTTTTGTGATTTTATGATTTATAGGTTAAGAAAATTAGCATTATCTTTAGCTAAACACATAGTACTCTCTGAGACTTTTCACATGGTACCAATTTCATTGAAATCTGACGTACGATTTGGGAGATACGTTGTAACTTAAAATCAAAATGCTTTTTTAAATTATAAAATTTAAATTATATTTATTTAAAAATAATGGAAGCAAGAGGTCGTGGGTTTGATCCCAACCCCTAATACTTATGTTAAAATAAATAATAATAATAATAATAATAAATTTGAAAAAAAAATTATTGCTAAAGTCGTAGAGGCTAAGGTTGTGACTGATCCATGTTGCCAATGGCTAGCCCAACGATCGACCAAGTAAGAGCTAGCCCTCTTACATAGCATCACACTACTAGGTCACTATTTGTTCTACTGCTGCTCACCAACCTTGCTACTCCACCCACCGCGTCACCTCTACTGTGTCGTCCTCCATCGCAGCGTCTGTCGCCATTGTGCCATGCCTCGTCCTACATTGTTGCCTACCATCAATGCCATCACAATTCTTGATGCCACTATTTGTCAATGCACCAAAAACATTGATGGTGCCATAGATCAAAAACCCTTCTGATGCACTATGAACACCATTAGTGCCACAAATCATTGCCCCTTTCAACACATCGCAAACACAGTTCACGTCATAGATCATTACTCCTTTCAACACACCTGTAATATTGTCGACACGATGGATCACTACCTCTTTTGGTGCACTGTGGATATTGATGGTGCCATGGATCACTACCCCCTCTAGCACATCATTAACACCATTGGTGCCATAGATCATTACCCCCTTTGGCACATTTTGAACACCACTGATGCCATGGATCATTACCCCCTTTGGTGCCCCACAAATACTACCGATGTTGGGAATCATTGCCCCTTCCAGCAGTCCTCTAACATTGCTATAGTAAACCCCCACCAGAAATGCATTAGCCACATGCACTATGCAAGTCCTAGTTAGGGTTGCATAGGCATCACATGGGTAGGCACCATGTAGGCTATGCACACCCTTGCATGCATTACACAAGCACCGTGTGGGCTATGCATGCCCTTGCATGAGTTGTGATGGCATCATGCAGGCCGTGCATACCCTTGCTTGGGCCATACACACCCTTACATGGGCCATGTTAACCCTTGCGTAGGCGCTGCAGGTCCTTGTGTGGGCTACACTGACCTCCGCCTAGGTTGCACAGGCCATGGCAAGGGTCGTGTAGGCTAGGGAAAGGCAAGTCCACCATCATTGCAAGTCCAACACGCCTCCCCCACCCACTGCCATGCAAGAACAGTGCCCACAACGTCAAAATACCATCCACCATGCAGGTTTGCCACTGCCAGCACAACCACTGATGCACATAGGCCAGCGCCACAATGGCCATTGCTGTCGACCCCTACTCCTACCATCATTACAGAAAATTCTAAATTTCCTTCAACTAACAAAAAAATTCAAAATTTCTGTCTTCAAAACGTTAGTTTAAATTAAGAATGTGGAAGAAGAGATTTAAAAAAAAATAGGCATTTTGGTAACAACTTAGATAAAAATTTCACAGTTGAGCATCTCGTCCTAAAGTAGTACTAGGATGGGTGATCTCTCAGAAAGTCTCGAAAATCATGAAAATTTTTACAAATTTAAAATGACCATAAATTTTAATTTTAAAATCCATTTTGAACAAAACAAAAATTGATTCCAACAAATTTGAACCTTCTAGACATCATGGAACAATTAGATTTAGCTTTTGGACAATCAGAAATTAATTTTTCAAGCCATCATTTAGGGTTCCAAAACAAATTAGGATTCAATGATTGAGTAGAAGTTCATGAAAGTTCTAACCTCTCCTAGAACCAACCAATTATCTCAAGACCCATAAAGAGGGCCAATCAGGCCAAGGATTGCCAACACACATGATTTCCTCAACTTACCAATGCCTGGAACCTGAAGAGTACATTGGACAGCGATGGAGACCTAAGTCAATGATCGAATGAATGCCCTTGAGGATCAAATTAATGAAATCAAGTGTATTCAAGAGGAACTTTATCAGTCAAATTAAGGATTCGAGATAGAGATGTAGAACATGTTCAAAGAAATTAGGAAATTGCCCCAAAGTTTAGAAGGAAAATGCTTGAAAGTGCAAGAAAAGATGAATTTCTTTGCAAGCACCATTAAGCAATTAATCAATCATCTCATTCAACCTCTAAATCCTAGCCACATTCCACCTAGGAACCAATGCCAAGATTAGTCCCCACATTTCAGAGATCAAAATCAATATCAACTTTTCCCTAAGCACTTGCATAGAAACCAGTCCCCACCTGTTGGATACCAAGATGCTGATATTCCTTCATTAGGTTAAAGAATAGAAACCAAAGATGAGGGATATTGGAATTGGAAAAATGCACCAAGAGAATCACTAGCACAAGTGCATGCTAAAAACATAAAATTAGATCATTATGATGGAACCCCTAGATCTAGTGCCAAGGTGAAAGATTGGCTTGATACAATTAAAAATTACTTTGATATGTTGAATTTGTCAATCTAAGAATGTTTAGAAGTCATCTCCCTGTATTTGAGAGGACTTACGGCAACATGCTAGAATGGACTGAGATTTCAAGTATTGATTACAAATTAGCTCAACTTCTATTGAGATTTTGAACAAAAACATGTACTAAATTCCTTCGTCAAATAGTGTAAGATGAGATTTGATTCCTTAAGATTGGGAAGATAATCTGTGGAAGATTACTACAAGGAATTCTGCAATCTCTCTCAATATGTAAGCCATTGGGATGAAGGAGAGTTAGCTTTAAATTTTATTGGTGGACTACATGCACAACTGTGGCCCTAGACATGAGCACATAATACTCAAATAGTTGATGAAGCCTATAAAATTGCTAAGGACTATGAAGAATCAAATCAAATACGAACTACACTTCGACAAGTAATGGTAGAAGAAACACCAATCAAGCGAGCTCGATTAGGATGTTTTGATTATGGTGAAGATCATTTCAAAAGAGACTATCCAAAATTACACGCAAAAGTACAAAGAACAAATCAAACCATGAATTAAAAACCCAGCCCAAACATGACCAAAGGAAAAGTCCAAAATAGATCAATTGCCATGAAGAAGATTTCAGCATCAACTAAGTTAGGTTTTAGAAAATTTTAATTTGCTTTATTGATTTTTCAAGGGTCAATAAAAGGTAAAAAATTAAATTTTTGATTGATAATGGTACAAGTGATAACTATATTTTCCCAACTTTAGGTAAGTTATTGAAATTAAGTTTACCGTCCAAAAAAGTTAGTAAGATAAAACTTGTAGATGGAATGACCATGAGTAAGCATACCAAGTACGAAGAAATTACCTTTACCTTGCAAGACATGTCATTTGTTGATGAATTCTGAATTTGAATTAGGTGATGTTGATGTAATCTTAGGAATGTCTTTTCTACAAAAATTTGATATTGCTGTCCACTTTGAAACAAGTATTTTAAAAGTACAAACCACTAATGGAGTTAAGGTTCTAAGGGGGGTAGAAACTACAAAGCAAATGCACATGATAACTATTAAGCAAGCTAAGAGATTAGTCAAAAAAGATGCTATGATGTTGGTTTTTAAGTAACTCAGCCTTAGAAATCTTCAGGTATTGAGATTCCAAAGGAATTCAATGAATATAAAGGCTCAGTATTTGGTGAAATGAGGAAATTACCTTCTAAAAGAACTATTAAACATGCTATTGATATTTTTCCTAGTACACAACTAGTTACAAAAGCCCCTTATAGGTTTTCCACTTCTAACTTAAGAGAATAGAAAGTACAATTAGACCAATTTTTGGAAGATGGGAAGATTCAACCTAGCGTATCACCTTGGAATGCATTAGCTTTATTCATTAAAAAGAAAGATGGTATGTTAATATTATGCATCGATTATAGGACATTAAATAAAGTGACGATTAAAAACACTTGTCTCTTTCCTAGGATTAATGACTTGTTTGATAAACTCATAGGTGCATGTTATTTCTCAAAGATTAATTTAAAATCAAGTTATCACCAAATAAGGATTAAGGAAAAAGGCATTGAGAAAATTGCATTCAAAACTAGGTATGGATTATACGAATTTGTAGTGATGCCATTTAGATTAACTAACACACTTGCAGCATTCATAACCTTTAGAATAATATCTTTCATGAATACCTTTATCAATTTGTTATAGTATTTATGGATGATATACTTGTTTACTCTAAGTAAAGTGAAGAACATGTCAAATACTTAAAAATTATAATAGAAGTTCTTAAAGAACATTAGTTAAAAGAAAAACTAAGTAAATATGAACTCTTCAAAAAAGAAGTTTCCTACTTAGGGCATATAGTTTCCAAGAAAGGATTACAAGTAGATTTAGCAACAATTAGTGTAGTTCAGGATTGGCCAAAACTAAAAAATGCTATAGTGGTTCACAGTTTCTTGGGCTTAATAGGTTTTTATTGATATTTTATTAAAGATTATTGTACCTTGGTAGTCTATGTAACTAATCTTTTGCAAGAAAAGTGTGTGTTTAAGTTTAATGAAAAATGCATGGAAGCTTTCCTCAATTTAAAGATGTTACTCACAACATTGCCTATTTTGAGAATTCTAAATGAAGAAATACCATTTGAAGTATCTACAAATGCCTATGGAATAGGAATTGGTGCAATCCTTTCACAAGAAGTGAAATGGTGTGTTATGAATCTCATAAATTGCAAGGAGTTGAGGTAAATTACTCAACCCACAATTTAGAATTAGTGGCAATTGTTCATGCTTTGAAAGTTTGTAGACACTATCTTTGTGGAAAAAGATTTGTATTAAAAACAGACCATACAAGTTTTGAATATTTGCAAAGACAACCTATTTTGAACACTTGACAATGAGGATGGGTAGAATTATTGGCTGAATATGATTTCGAGATTATATATATTCTTGGAAAACAAAATATAGTAGTCGATGCCCTTAGTCGAACGTGGAACTTGATGATTGTGCTGTGACAATCCTCGTGGAAGAAGAAATTAAGGAATAAATAAAAGAAGATCCTTACTTTAAGAATATCTTAACCAATATTTCTTGTAAGCCTCGTTATCAACTTACCCCTAATAATTTATTGATGAAAGGACAAAGAGTGTGTATTCCAAAAGGAAATTGAAGACTTAGGCCATTGTGTGAAGCCCATGAAGTACCATATGCAAGACATCCAGATTATATCAAGACTTATATGATGATATGCGAATCTTATTTTTGGCCTAGAAGGAAGAAATGATGTATCCATGTACATTAAAAATTGCCCAACTTACCAAAGAATAAAAGCCAAACAAATGAAACTAAGTGGATTACTACAACCTTTGGAAGTCCCAAGCAAGAAATGAAAAGATGTTACCATGAATTTCATTGTGGGATTGCCAATAACCAAAAATGGGAAATGATTTGATCTTGGTAGTGGTTGATTGTCTATCAAAGATGGCACATTTTATAGCTTTGAAATCTACAAACACAGCCAAACAAGTAGCCCAAAAATTTGTATGAGAAATTTTTTAATTACATGGGTGTCCTAAATCCATCACTTCGAATCGAGATCCCAAATTCATATTTGAATTTTGGCAAAATTTCTTCAAGGAACTTGGAACCCAGTTGAAGTTCAACATTGCTTACCACCTAAAGATAAATGGTCAAACAGAACATGTGAACAAAATATTAGAAGATAGTCTTTGAAGCTATGTTAGGAGTAGACTGGAGATGTGGGAGAATTACTTGCATTTAGCTGAATTCGCCTATAATAACAATTATCAAAATTCCATATATCAAACACTATTCAAAGTAGTATATGGATGTAATTACTATATACCACTGTAGATCCAACCTTAAGAACATAGTGAAAGGAAGAAGAAATGAAAGTAATAGAAAATATTATTACAAGAGTTAAACAAAATTTGCAAGCTACCCAAGATAAATATAAGGGATATATAGACCAACATCAACTTAAGAAGGAATTCCAAGTGGGAGATCAAGTACCACTTTGAGTAAAACCCACTAGAAGTTCCCTTAAACTTGGAAAATATACTAAGTTGGCCCCAAGATATTGTGATTCCTTTGAAATCTCTGAAAGAATTGCCAAAGTAGCATATCGATTAAAATTTTCAACAACCTTAAGAAGTCACCTAGTTTTCCATGCAAGTTTGCTAAAGAAATTTCATGAAAATGATGTGCCATATGTGCTAAATTAGAACACTTTACCCTTGAGATCCAATGCCGGCTTTGAGGTCAAACCAATTACAGTTAAGAACCACCGAACCAAGAAGCTTCATAATAAAACCATCAGTGAAGTACTCATTCAATGGTCAAATTGTGATCAATAAACTTGGGAAAACAAGGAGTTCATTCTTAACACTTATCTCCAACTTTTTGATCATCGTGATATTGAATGATAAATCATATTTATTATTAAGGTAATAAATTATATTTTATAATTTTTAGTCTTTTGTTTGTATAGATGATAATGAGGATAATAATGAAGCTGAAGCTAAGGAGCATAACATGGAAGTAGTAGCTAAGTAGCTAGATATAGAGAAAGTGCTCGAGGATGAGGTGGATGCTTAAGGATGGTAGATTGTAATGTCTTGTCCCTTGTTAAGGGAAAAATTGTATTGTAACAATGTAATTAACCTTCTAATGAAGGGGTGCCTCATTATGAAGAATTACAGTTATTCATGTATGCCTTGGAAATGGGTTTGGCCTATGCCTTTGAAAGTTGGGTTTAGAGGTCGTGCCATCATGGAGTTGTGGAGCCTAGATTGGGAAGTGACAGGAGTCATGTGAAGCTAGATAAAGAAGGGGCGAATCACCCCTTTGGTTGGATAGCTTAATCATGGTGGCAATGTCAGATTGCTTCCAAGGCTTAAGAAGCACGGGAAGATAACCTAGAGGAAGTTACAATGTATTACTCTCATTACTAAAATTTTACTCTATTTTTCCTTCTTGTTAAATTCAGTGTACCAGTAATTTGCCAAGTTATTCATTTGTCAAGTTATTTCATGGTATTTCCATTATATGCTCATGAATGCGATGCATTAAGCAATAAATGATCATGTTTTAATGATTTGGGAACAGTATGTCACATTGAACATCAGAGGAAGTGCTTCTCCACAAATTTACATATCTTTGTGATACAATATGCAATGAATCATGACCATGTAGTTCTTTAATGTGATGGTTAAGATAGCATGGAACTTGTAAGGATCTCCACACTCCTTCCAACCCTTGTTCCATAAGGGAAACAAGGACTATTGACAAGGCATACTTTCTATAATTTAGGGTGTTGGAACTTGAAATAATTGAAACATAGTTACACCCCAAGATTTATAGAGTTTATAGTTTAGTACTACATAGTAGAATTGAACTTGTGACCTATGGTTACTATGCCAAGACCCATACCACTAGCCTAACATGTCCTTGTCACTTTCTACAATTTAGCCTTACTATTGTATATAAACAAATTTAAAAACATTTTAATATATCGTCAAGATTCACCACTACTCCTTAGATCTATGTTACTCTATATTGAACTTATATTTTGGTGTTGGAACCCTCAAATAATTGTAATATAAGTACACTCCAAGATATATAGCCTAATTAGAGTAGTGTCCATTAGAATTAAACTTATGATTTCAAACGAGAGTCATACTATTAGGCTAACGCGCCATTGATTTATATTTTGATACAAAAGTATAATGATCATATCTTATATCAAACCAATGAAGTGATTTATACTTTGATACAAAAGTATAATGATCATATCTTATATCAAAACAATGAAGTATTACCCTAGTAATAGGATTATTAAGTAACCTCACTTATAAACCCCATGTCACATTATGTTTTACTCTATGTTCCAACATCCCGTATTTTGTTTCATAGAGCAGAGTTTCGTCGCAAGGAAGGCAAACTTACATGCGAAAGCTCGTGTCGTAATTTTTATTTCGTCATTCAATCTGACGTCAAAATGCATTCCGCGCGTACTGTTTTGGCGTTGCATGCTGTTTCTTCTGCTTTGTGCATCATCTCCAGCGATGGCTGCTAGGGCTTCTATACTTCGGCCTGTAAGGCAAACAATGTCCTTCTTGATTCACTCCGCACAGAAAATTACGGATTTTTGCATTTCGCCTAACAATTTTCCGAAACCTTGCTTACAATTGAACCTTGATACAAGCATTTAAAAGAATCGTTGATTTTATTATTTCATCAAAGAGTTCCTTTATTTCATTTGAATAGGAAGTTCAAATAAGCATATTAGCCTTCTCCAGAGCATCTTGGGGAGCAGTCGATTTTCCTAACAGGAGGCAAAATTTCTAATTAATAACAATAAATTTTGGAAATAAAAAATACAACAAATTACTGGAAGTATTAATTCCTGTGGTTCACGGATGTTAGGCATCAAGGAAGGGTGAGCAACAACAAACCTGTATTTGGAAAAGCCCTTTCCACAACCATGGTCATGAGGGGAAGGTACAAAGGGTATGTTACGTTTTTTTTTTCCCTTTCCAGCTCGCCCCGTGTGGGAGTATAATCTCTTTTATATGCCGCCCAAATTTCCATCTTTTATTGCCTTTTCGGCCAATATCCTGCTTGCTGCTTGTCACTGTCAGCTCCTCTTTGGTCTGTGCTGGCCATCTTCATCAGCACCCAACCGGTACCTTATTGGTTGTGATGTTTTTGTTGTAAGAATTCTCCATCTCTGCGTACTTGTAACGTTGAATGGAACTGCGGTATTCTGGCGGCCATCAAATGCCACTAACTATATTTTATTATTCACAGAACCTATGCAAAATCTTTCCACATTTCTGTAGAAAAGCTGACAATGGCAGAGATAACTGAACTTCTATGAAATATAGTGAGTTGTATGATCATACATGGTGTACTTTCTGATTGTTGCTTAGGTGACTTGCTACACATATTTTAGGAAGTCTGTCTATTTTTTGTTATTGTTGTCATTGCCATCACAAAAAAATGTCTACTTTTACAATTATTGAATACATGTTTTTGGTAAATTCCTTTTCATATTGTTCATTTGTGTCTAGGAATAGTAAATTACTCTTTGGAATGTATTTTTAGGATTATCCATGGGTGAGAGTGCAAATAATACTGCAATTTTGAGGCAACGTATCAGTGAACTTGAGCGCGGTAAGATGTTCCTTTACCACTAGCATGTTCAATGGCTGTTACTTTTTTATTAGCATAGAAAATGTTTCCTTGCGTTCTCTGCGTAACCATTTTATTTTCGTTTTCTAATGTTCACTGTCTCTCTTTAGCTCTTACATTTCAAGGGGATAGCTATGCAGATTAGATGACTCCTTGCAGGTATCACATGACTTTGATCAATGATCATGCTACTATAGGGTACAGAATGGGCAATGTTGGACGTTTTGAACAACACATTAGCTAACGAATACACAATTGGAGGCTTGCTCTGCTGAAATAGGCTTGAACGCATGTCCTTTTTCAAAGGTTTTGTAAAGATGGATGAATCTCTGAAATTAAAACACTGTGATTTGCAATGGGCTATTACCTTGCTTTGTATTAATTGGCAAAGATATTTTGTCCTGAGTAAGACCTTTCTTTGGCTCTTGAATTCATCTTGCTTCATTTTTGAGCAACAGCATCAGCGCTGTTACTCACATGTTTAACTCTTTATTTTATTTTTGTTTTGTTTTCGAGGCTTGTGGCTTCTACTCAAAAGACAGATAAGGGGAAAAACATTTAAAACTTTACAACATTAATATTACACTGAACCCAATATTTTGCTTTATAATTGACTTTTATTTTAGGCTCCAATAAAATTTGTAATGGTTAAAGGTTTTTCAGAAGAACACTGAATATGGTTCCTGCTGATCCTCTGTGTATGTGATCAGGACATCACCTTACCTTCATGTACTTCTTATCCTCAATGTGTCGTAGGAGTCTTAGGAGTGAGTATTTGTGTTTTGGAGTCAGTTGGAAGTTGTTTGCATGTTTTGTTAATGCTGGGTAGGTAACTGTGATGTGACTGCAAGTTGTAGTCAGACACAGTTGGCACTTGCAGGCTATTGTGAGCTGCAGTCAATTGTAATAAAGGAATTGTATGTATTCTGAGCCGGCAGTGAGTTGTGGGCAACTACGAGTCATAGGAGGTTGCAGTTAAAAGAATGTGAGCTGCAGGAGGTCACAGTTGGTAGAAGAATAGAAGAATAACAATTGAGATTTTATTAGTGTGATCATGTTATGAGTTGCAGCAAGTTGCAGGCTAGGAAGTGCAAGGAGGGTGCAGTCGCAGCCACTTGCAGTTTGAGAAAAAATGATTTTTTTTGAAATGTTGTGATTTTTAGATGGAAGATTAACAATTGAGGAAGGCCAAGGGTTACTTTAGTGACTATAAAAGCATGTCTACAGCTTGAGGAGAGTTCAAGAGAGGCTAGAGATACAATAGAGAGTAAGGAAGAGTCCAAGAGAGCTTGAGGCAAGAGTGAGAGTACTTGAGGGAGAGAGTAGCCAAGGGAAATGTAAAGAATCTGTTATGAGTGTTGTCTTGTCTTGAGTTTGTGTGCTCATAGTGTGAGTCACAATTTAGGGATTGAGGGAGGACATGTGTGGCCTCTAAGATCCTTGGGAGAGTTTAGTTGAGCTTTGATGCTGTATTTCTTATTTTGATAGTGATTAATAGAGGGAGAGTTTTTTGATTTCTTGTTTTCTTGTTCTTCTAAGCAAAATTGGCTTAGAAAGGAATGTGGAATGGGTTCTTTGAGGTTTGCTGAGGCAGATCCTCATCAGTGTGCGTGTTTCATGGATTGAACTAGCAATTTGTTGACTAGTGTGCATGCTTTTACTGGCAATGCGCTGCATCTTATACTTATCTTGCCTTAATCTTGTTTACAGACAATGCCTGATACAGCATAGCATGTTATGAATCAAAGAAAATTATGCTTCTTGCATGAGGAAACAATTGCATGCCCTGTGGTTGGTCGTGAATCCTGTGATTATGAAATGTAGCAAGCTTTTTTTGATTTTGATGTACATCTAGCCCTGTATTGGACCACCTCTTGTAGCTTCTACCATTGCTAGTTGAGTGCACAACTAAATGGAACATAAATTTGTAACTCTAGTGCAGTTAACCTATGCCAAAACCATTAATCAATCTTGGTTTCTTTGGCTTCTTGTACTCAGCTTGGGCCACTGGACATCCGTTCCCTGTTTCTTGCATCAATTGTTCTCCTCTGGAAGCTGTGTAGAGACTGTGACTTGCTACCTCCATGCTTTAGATTGGATTAGCAGCCGTTAGCCCCGAGACCAGTGGTTTTCCAAGCATGTTAATTCGATCATCATAGGCAACCCAAATTTATAGCATGCATGCTAGGCTAGTGTGAGTCCATCCTTGCTGTTATAATGGCCAGGAATTGCTTCTGTGGCTTCTTCTGCAGTGTTCTTTAGTTTTGTACATTGTGATAGACTCTAGTTTGTAACTTGTTAAACAAAAATGCACATTTACAGTCTTGAAACAAGGCAAGTGTTCATTAATTTTTGTACAGTAAAGCACAATATCTATTAGTCTGATATCTCATATATGATTGGAAAGGTTTGTGAAATGCTGGACAACATGGTGCATTTCCATTATACTAATCTTGTCACTTTTGCAGAACGTGAGGAGTTGCAAAAAGATGTAGAGCAATTATGTATGCAACAATCTGGAACTGGCTATATTGGTGTTATAACTAGGATACAGGCCCAAAGGTTTGCATTTAAAAAAATGTATATTATCTTAAAACTATTCTGTAATAGTGGATTAGATTAATATCCAATATGCATGTAAGTTATCCAAAATGATTTAATATTTATCAATATGTTTCTTGCCAGGGCTGCCAGTTTTGAAAAGGAAATTGAAACACTTAAAAACAAATTAGCTGCTTGTGTACGAGATAACCATAATCTACAGGAGGAGCTCTCTGAAGTTTATCACATAAAAGCAAGTTTATTACCTTCTCTCTTGTCCGTGATTTGATTTTTATTAATAATAACTGTATACAATGTTATTTCTATATTTCTAAGTTTTCGTCCAAAATATTTTTGGATTTTATTTAAATTTGACATACTATAATTAACACTTTTCTCTAAGAGGAATTTTGTTCAATTTCTTCAGAGTCAGCTGGCTGATTTACACAAAGTGGAACTTGAGAAGGTAGCACTTTTGATTATTAAGCTTAGCATTGTGATCATTTATTATGTTTTTCTTTTTCAAGTTTTTCTTGCTGTCTTTTGTAATTATAGTCTACAAATTACTTTGAAGTACCTCATGACCGGAGAACTTTTTGTATAAAATGAAAAATCATTGATACCCATTGTAGGGACTGGTATTGTAAAATTTAACATATAAAGATTATTCTTGAAAATAATATTTTCTATAATAATCAAGTTTGTATATTTATTTTTTATTTTAGGACGAGCTTTTGTTCCTTGCTATTTTGCTTTAATAATAATTATGCCCTATTTAATTTTTACGTTAATACATTGATTTGTTTATTCTTGTTTCTTTGCTTGTGTTGACATGGAGCATTATGCGTTCTCAGTATACCTGGTTCTATTAACTGAGATAAGTAATTTTTTAAAAATCATATTATTGTTAAAGCTTTCTATCGCAATTTTTTTAGCAGAACCATGAAGCTGAGCAGCAAATCAAATTTTTTCAGAGTAGCATAGCTGCTGCTTTTGCTGAAAGGGACCGTGCGTTAATGGAGGTCCAATTTGTATTTATTTTAGCATTTATTGTTCATAGAACACATGTGATTGTGAAAGCTTCCCACA
The DNA here is from genome assembly GCA_015680685.1 of Gnetum montanum. NCBI lineage: Eukaryota > Viridiplantae > Streptophyta > Gnetopsida > Gnetales > Gnetaceae > Gnetum > Gnetum montanum. The sequence continues at coordinate 234,918 of MNCI01022025.1, forward strand.
AACTTTGTTAGTCATTGCAGGCAGAGAGGGCTTATCAAAATGAAGAACAGTTATCTGATAAAGTTAGCTGGCTTGAAACCAGGTATATATTAATGCCACAATCATATGTAGGATCTGTCATTTTCCAACCATTTGTTCTCATTGTTTGTCATTGAATGATGAATACAATTTGATTGGCTGTAGATACTTTCTAAACTGCTCTGTTTGTTCTTGCATCTTTGCTATATCTTTTTAAACTTTTTTTTGAGAGAAGGTCAGGAATATATTACAACTGCAAAAACAAGTCAGATACCCTCCAGAAAAGCAGAAAGGGGATGAATTCCCTTGAGGGCCCTCCAAGGGTGGGGGGAGGGGAGGGGTGTTGTGGGGAAGCACGGTGGGGAACAACTCCTGACAACAGAAAACTGAAAAAAAGGAGCATTGTCCCACTGCAGGGGAAGCCTACAAAAACACTTGATACCTTGGCCGTTAGGGCCCCCATTCTCAAAACCCCATCCCAAAAAACCAATGGATTGCATTGGACACCCCTTTTGGATTCTTGTGAACTTTGTCATCATCATACGGGTGAGGGAAGCTTGGTATAGGAAGAGTGTGGCCTTTCCTGCAAGTGGGCTGCATCTAAAATAGCCTTGTGGTGGTGATCACTGAAAATCTTTGTATTGCTCTTCCCTCTGTTGTCGCTCCTTAGCCCTTAGATTCTTGGCTTTGTTAGGGTGAAGCCTACTAGAAGTTGTGCAAAGGAACATGTGTAGGGCAGCCTACGCTGCATTACTATTTATACCCACAATCATGTATGGACACCTTTCCATATGCAGCCATTGTCTAGTGTTGGAATCATGGGCAACATCCTAATTGGTTCTCATTTGTTGCCCTTCCAATAAGGCCTAGGCATGCTACTCCTCCTCTCTATTGAGGCTCTCTTGTTTCTCCTTGCTCTGTGCATGGAGTTGTTCCTCCAGCACATTCTTGAAGGCAACATCCCTCAACTCCCATTGGTGCCTCTCCTCCTTAGCAACTTCTTTGTGTTGCAGTTGCTCTTGTTGCATCCTTGTTAGGTTTACTTGCTCATGCCTTAGTAGCTTGGCTTCCTATCTAGCATGCTTCTCTACCCAAACCTTGGCTTCAATCTTGGTGGTGGCCCTTGATAGATCCTCATCAAACTCCGATTGCAGCTCCTCATGAATATGCTCCTTAGCATGTAGAAGTTGCTCTTGGAGGCTGGATTGTTGGCTTGTTTGGGAGCCTTGCTTGTGGAAGCCCTCACTAGCCCACGTTGTGCCCCCCCTGTCATCCACCATTGTTGGGGTGGAAGAGGATGAGGCCCCCCACTTGAGTCATTCTCTGTCATTCATAAACCACTGCATAAGAGGAGGGTTTGATTGGTGGCAGCTAGAGGGCAATGATAAGGATAGCTTGCTAGAGGGCAAGGATAAGGTTGGAGCAGCGACCTTGTCACTCCCATCTAAGAGAAGCTAGGAAAAACTTAGGCAAGTTGACCAGTCTCCCCAACTACATGTAGTGGAGAAAAGCGAAATGGGTACCTTGTAGGTTCCACACATTTTCGGGCTAAATAAAAAAAATGCTTGACCAACTTTGTTGCATCTTGCCACAGTTGTGGGAGGGCAAACTTGGGAACCTAGCCACTCCTTATTTTTGGCACTGGCCAGTCGAAAAAACTCTTAGCATCTTGCAAGCCACACCTCGTAGGCAACACCACCTTGCTTGTTGCTAGCAAGCCTAGGTATCCCACAATGGTTGACTTTGTGAGGTTAATGCGCACTCCATAGAAAGTAGTAAAATCTGCTCTCCAACTTTCGTATAAAGGGGCATCTAAGAGGTTGGAATCTTCCACAAGTAGGGGAAGAAGGTCCCCTGGCCTACTTGCACCACCATGTCCTAGAGCATTTGGTTGTTTTGAAACCCATCACACTCTGGCTTGTACATGGGAGTAACCCCCATTGCCATAGTGGCTTCCTTCCATAGTCGACCAACAAGAAGGGCAATTTGTGTTGGAGGTCTAAGAAGGGTAGCCTGGAAGATACAGTCATTCTATGCATGCCAAACCAACCACAATACAACATCAGCTGGAGAGTCACCGTGAAGTTGCAATGATGGCGTGAGGTGAGATGTCCTCCAAACAATGGTCGTAAAAGGACAAAGGTAAGCAAAATGCTGCAAAGTCTTAGTGGCAATGTGGTAAAGGGGGCAAGTGGTATTAATTGGGAGGCTACAATCCTGCAGTAAAGTCCAAATTGGGAGTGCACCTTGGAGAAAGAGCCAGAGGAAGCAATTAATTTTTTTGGTAATTGCCCTCTCCAAACAATTTGCTAGCTGTGGACTAAGGTGTGTTTGCATTTAATGACTTCCAACGGTTGAGCATTTGTTAGCCCCCACTAGGCAAGCCTCTGCGCATAAGTGCAGACGGTCTGCCAAAGGTAGGAATCCCATGCCTCTGTGTTCCATGGTTGATACTTGTTTTTTAGGATGGTCACCCATTGCGCTTGGCTTGCATCGTTCTGCAGCTTTTAGCTAATCCACCTTCTCCCAACAGACAAGATGCATTTGATCCCCTCCTTTTCATCCCACCCATATAAAATTTTGAACAATATGATCCACTCTCTTGATAACTTCTTTCAGAGGTGTAGCAATAGAGGTGATGAATCTAGCCATGGCAGAGATGATTGACGAAGCAAGAAACATTCTCCCTTTCTTGGTAAGAAAATGGGACGTCTAGTGTTTCACTCTAGTCTAGATCCTTTGGATTAGCCAAGTCCAAGATGATTTTCCTATTCTAGGTAAACATGGGGATCCCTAGATAGGAATCATGAGGGGACCCTTGCAGGATCCCCAACATGCAGTAAATTTTTCCTTTAATCATCGCCTCTGTATAGAAGAAATGGGCCATAGACTTTTCCTAGTTAATCGCAAGGCCAACCTCTTGTGACATTCTCTTAAGGGCTCTAGCAACACCTTCTACCTGTGGCACAACTACCCCAGTGACCAAAATCGTATCATTCACGTAATTTTTGGCTATGCACGTGGCCCCCTCAATGTTCAATCCTTTGACCACTTTAACCCTACAATAAAGATTAATTGTATTGATGGAAATAATAAATAGGTAAGGTGAGAGAGGGTCACCTTGATGCAACCCCTTGCACGTGGAGGAAAACCCCTAGAGTTGCCCATTGATATCAAAGGAGTAGGCCCTTGTGGCTTGCAGGTTTATACATAGATTAACAAACTTTGGATGAATTCGTTTCCTAAGCATAATGTTTCAACAAAACCCCCAATACACAGTATAATATGCTTTGGTGATATCAAGTTTGATACATATGCTTGGAAACTTGGCTCTCTGTATAAAATGCATGACCTCTTGCAACAATAGTATCTGATCTTGGATATACCTCCCCTTCACAAAACTAACCTGTTGGATACCCACAAGGGATGACATTAGTGGTTGGAGATGCTTGAGGAGGATCTTCATGAACAATCTGAGGACGGTATTACAAATCCCTATGGGCTAAAAGTGGACCGACTCAGTGTGATTTGGGATCTTTTGTATGAGCACAATTCTTGAGCAATTAATCTCATGCTTGACCTACTCCCATATGAGCATTAGGTTGAAGGCATCCAAGATATTATCCCCTAGGATGTCAAAGAATTCTCTAAATAATTCAATTGGCCTATCATCTAACCTTGGGGCCTTAGTCGTTTTTAATGAGGATATGGCTTTTGAGAGTTCCTACTTAGTGATAGGGGCAATGAGTCTTTCGTTATCCACCTCCTAAATGATCCATTGAATGGGGATGGGGGTAGAGGAGGGTTTTCCCCTAGTCTAGGTGTTGGACTAATACTATTGTGTAACCTAGGCAATGGTGTGAGTATCATGCATTAGGTTCCCCCTTGTGAAACAATGTGAATCCTTTTGGCTTCATTGTTAGCTTTTGCCATGGAAAAAAAAATCTTGTGTTTATATCACTATCCCTAAGCCATTTCACATGCAATTTTTCTTTCTAGTACTATTCTTCTTTTGCTAGCTGCTGTAGGTTGACAATGAGATCATGCTCTTCGTAGTCTAGGAATTCTCCACCTTCTTGTCTAGCTTGAATGTCTAATAGTCTTTGTTGTAGGATAGTGTGGGAGGCTTTGAAGGTGTACTTGTCGATTATTTGCATGTTTTGGATTCCCTTTTTGAGTAGAGCAAGCCTATGTTTTAGGAACTCATGTAGATTGGCTTGTGAGGGGTAAGTTCCCCAAATATTGGACATTAGTTGGCCGAACCATGGTTTGTTTAGCCAAGTCCATTGAAGCCTAAAAGGAGTGGACCCAACCTATCAGAAGAATAGATAGAGTAGACAAGTGCCTTGTGATCTGACACTCTCCACTTGTGACTCATAATAGAGATTCCATTGGTAAGAAAAAGTTTCATACTGACCCAAGCCTTGCTGATCTTAGAAAGAATGCAAGCCCTTTCCTTATATTATTGCAGGTGCAGTGGCAGCCTTTGATGTCCACATCAACCATGCTAAAGGTTTGGAGGCATTGTAGAAACTCTTGGCTCCTTAGGGGAGAGGGTGGGGGGCCATTGTCCCTACCAGTCTTTTCCCATGCATATAGGCGCTAGTTGAAATTGCTCATCAGCACCCAGGCTCGGTAGTTAATGATCATCCCAATCTTGGGATCTATAAAAGTTTGTGATCTAGAGTTCCTAGGAGGGCAAGAACGTTGTGATACTCCATGTGGAAGTATCAACAACATCAAATGACAGTTTAGAGAGGGTTGGAAGTCCCACTGCCCTATCACACCAGTCCACAAAGCAAGAGTCCCATCCTTGCCAACACAAGACATTGCATTGTGTGGTTTGGAGCTTAGTCTCCAATTGACAAACCATGCTACATTCTCCTGCACACACTAATTCCTTTAGGGTACTTCTTTTGTAAGGAGTACCTTGGCCCCTATAATTCCAAGATAGGATCTTCATGGTCTATTGTTGGGCCGTTTTTTTAGAGATCTTTTTAAGGTTTCTTGAGTCTCCAAATCAATCTCCTGTTGTGTCTTCTTAGTCCATGTTTCTTGGCTGTTTGGTTGCCCTACCCTCTTTGTTTCTGTCCTTATTGAAAAGCCCTAATTTTCATCCCTTAGAATCTAGTGAGCAATTGGCTCAGCAGGTTGCAAGGCAGAGCCACCACCACCAAAATCCAATCACCAAGTGGTGAAAGCTCCACCACAGGGTAGAGAGGAGTGCAATCCCTTACAACATCCTCAGCTTGACTTTGGGGTGGGGAAGAGCGGCTCCTAGACGCAAAAATAGGCTTATCTGTGTCACAATACAAGAGGTTGGGAGGGGCACTAGAGAAACCCAATCCTTCTTTCCGATGAGCATCCAACCATCACCAAGCATAGCAGACTTTGGTTTGGCCTCTTTGGGACATACTCTATAGTCCATAGTGTAATGATTTCCTTTGCCCTAGATTCCACATGGCCTTAGGGGTCGGCACATCTATTGGAACATTCTTATATTCGATGGTTAACTTCTCTTCCCTGGAGGGCAAGTCTAGAAGGACCTAATGAAAGAGATCCTTTGAAGATAATGACCACCAAATGCAAAACTTATTTGCAGACCTTTTGGTGCAGGGCCTTGCATCTACAGATGCATAGATCCCTCGGACTATGAAAATGTTTAAATGCCACCACTCTAGGATGCCAGCCATCTGTGCACCTAGCACTGCTTATAGGACCATCCCTTTTGCCTAGCAGCTCTCTTGCGTAGGACCCTTGTCTACAAGAGAACCCCTTAGGCCACCCACCCCCTGTAGTAGCCATGAAGGAGCCACCACCTGCACTCCCATTTGTCCCCTCCTCACTGACTGTCATCATCAAAGTCCATGCTGGATGCATCCCCTAGTTCAGGGTCTCACCAACTCTCCTCCTTACCACGCTATTTTCTATCGTTGCTACCTCTACCCATTGCTCCCCCATCTCTTTAAACTATTGATTTCTGTTTTTCTTTGATATTATGGGTTAATTGATCTTTTGTAACTTGGACTACTTGATCTACTGTATTTTTTAAGTTTTACCAATATATTATTTTATACTCAGCCCTACAAACAGAAATGATTAGAAGTAAAAAATCAGAAAACTGGAGCATGTGGTGTATCAATTTTGCATTTTGAGAGTGCTTATTGTAAAGTGATAATTAGCATGCAGTTTTAACTGACCAGTCTTTTAATGTGTTTGAAACAATAACTTTGAAGATGCCTTATTTTTCTTATTTCTAATGAACATTTTCAGGATAGAAGAAATCACAGAAGAGTGCAGTGAGAAAAGTTGTCTTTGCGATGAATTAAAGAGTAGATTGCAGGATTCAACATCAGAAATATCCAGATTGAAACAGCAATGCATTGAGCAAGCTCAGCAATGCAATGAAATGAGGGCTAGTTTTGAAGAGTCAGCAGCAGAAATCTCCATACTAAAACAGAATTGCAGTGAACAGCGTTGTCTTTGCAATGAATTGAAATCTAACTTGGAAGATGCACGAACAGAAATATCCAAGCTAAAACAGGATTACATTGAACAAAGTCATCTTTGCAATAAATTAAGAAGTTGTTTGGAGGAATCAACAACCGAAACACTCAGGCTGAAACAGGTTTCTACTCATTTTTTCTATCTAAAGATGCATCATCATCTTTATGATAATAATCCGTACCCTCTTTCTATTCTTTATTGTTTTTGGTGCTAATTTTTGTGCTAAAGAAGATATGAAATTGGATCATGTGAACTTTGGTTGTATGACCTCTTTATGAAACTGAAACTGATTTTTTTTTAATATCTGTAGACCCTTTGGATTTATTGGACAGTAAAAATGTATATGCTATGACTATTGAAAGCATCAGTAAGAGAATTAATGAGTGTTCTTTATAACATTTAAAAAAAATTTACTAAATTTGTGATTGTAATATCACACTAATGTCTAACGTGCTTGAATGCAGAACATTGTAGGAAAATATGGTGTTTATCTTCAATGTTATTTGTATTGTACTGTCGGTTTATTTGTTCTTTATGAGGAATTATGAACCATCTGCTTTTATAAACTCTTAGATTATGAGATCCCATTCGTGCTTTGCTAATTATGCACCACAAATGATGAGTTGCAGCAGTTAAATAGTTTGCCTTTGAATTAAGGCCCTTCTTAATGTTATTCAAATAGAAATATTTTTTTCCTTATACATTTTTCCAGAGTTTTTGATAAACTATTTGCTTCATCATTTATTGAACCATAAAACTCTCTTACAATATTATCGTTTACCTTGGGTTTTCAACATCACTTTTTTAGAGTATTTATCCAATGAGAATTTAAAAGAGATTATGAGCGTAGGTTGTAAATCAACAAATAACTTCAACTTCCAAGGGTATGATTTCTGCTTCAAGAAGCATAATATGATAATGTGTCTATCTCTTTGCTTTGAACTCATCCAATAGTAAAAACTTTTGAATTTCTTGTATTTATTTTCAATATCTATTTGCTAGATTGCAGGACCCCTAATAACCACCCTCTAAATTCACCATAGTTTTTTTCTCTCTCCAGCCTCTTAGAACATGGGGCTAGACTTACACTAGCAACTCAATGTAATGGTGGGTTGACTGTAGAGCTTACGTACCTCTTTCTCTCATTGTTCTTAACAAGTTGTTGATGAAATGAGACTTTCTACTTTTCATAATACTAAGGATTGATGCATCAATTGCATATCACCTATCTTTAGTAGTACTATGATATCTCAAAGACTAGTATAGGCAAGGGTGATGGGTAACACTTTCCATCACTTCGGAAGCTAGAAAACTAGAAACATCAAATATTTGTGGGACTGACTTGTTTCAAGTTTTGTTTTACAAGTAGCACCAACAGATGTGGTTGAATTTATTCCGAATCTTACACTATGTTTCCACCAAACAAGATCATTTAATTTATAATAAGCTTCAAACCATACTTATGAAGATTGGATTGAGTTGTAGATTATTATTTTTGTTCCAAGATTCTAGATCATGGATCATGATTCGGAATAGCACAGAATCACCATATTAAAAAGTATTTAAAAATATCAAAATTTTATTCATTTTCAAAAGTACATGCAATTAAGAAAAATTTTAAAATCCATAAAAAAATAATATATTGAACTTTAAAATAGAAATTTCTAAACATACTAATCTAACAACATTACATTAATCCTGAATATCAACATAAATTTATTGTTTATACTCCTATATATATTACAAAAAATTTCAAATGTAAGCCAGAGTGTAGTATTCATTTGTGGTGGTGAACTAAAACAAATGAGTTGAAGAATGTCTGAAATCAGTTACTAAAGTGATTCAAAATTAGTTGAAGAATGCATTGTTGAGCTCTTAAAGAATGTGTTGCTGAGCTCCTCAAGAATGTGTTGCTGCTTGTAGAAAAATGTGCACTCAAAGTGCTGAAAACCTTGAAATTGCTGATGACACATACTTAGAATGTTCTTGAGTCATGAATTTTGTTATTGTAGTGATGTTTTAATGTTTAATGAAATGTTTAACATGAAAAGTGTAACTTTTAATTGGTGTTTTAAAAGATTTAGAAACTATCTAGAATCATTTGGAATTGCAATCAGGAATTGCCTAGAATTGCCTAGAATCATGGTTCTAAATTGGATTTCAATCCAGAATAGATCTGGATCGTAATTGTTCAGATCACGATCCCAATCTGATCTTCATAAGTATGCTTCAAACAATGGCCAGGGATAAAAAACATAGAGGTTTCAACAGTCCTTAGAATTTTTTTTTCAAGATCTTCAAAATCAAGATGTCCCCAGGATGCTTTTGCTCTTCGTTGGTGGTACCAATCCTCATATTAGGATCCTTGGCCCTATTGGCAAATCTTTATGCTAAACTGCCCCAAATCTTTATGAGTGTTTTAAAGTCTGTCTAGAAACAACTCTCATCCAAGTCATTTAGGCCTGAGAGTGCAAGGACGGGTAGAGAGATCCACAAAAACCAAGATTCAACAATCCACCATGGCATAGGTTTAAACAAAAATAGATTCAAAAAGCATTTGAAATGGTGAAAGAATTTTGAAAATAAAATCATACAGCAACCTTAGGTGAAACAAGGGAGGAACTGTGCATTCAAAATTGTCTTTTGAATAACCACTTTTCATAGCCAGCAAGTATTGTTTTATACTATGTTGCATTCTTTGTTTCTATATTTGTTAATATTATTTTTGTTTACCTGTGTGCTGTTGAAGATGTGCCCCTTACTGTCGTAGTTGCTGCTGTTATTGTAACCCTCTTTTCTTCTCTTCCTTTCCTTTCTTTGTTTTTTTGTCTCCTTCCCCTTTTTCCCTTTGCCCTCTTAATTTATTCACTCATGTTGCAATTTTAGTTTCTTTAATATAACTGGCTTTATATGGCAATTACTTTTTTTTTTCAAACAAATTCAAAGCTTAGGGCTTAGGTTCAATGTTCTTTAAAGCCACCCATTACAAAAAAAATATTGAAAAAAAAGACATTTGACCTTTTGGGGTTCAATTCCTCGCAAGATAATTTTTTTTTTCCGAAAAGATCAGGTATTATACTAATATGAACAACTGTACACAGAAATGGAGAGCCCCAAACCAGCCAAAATTTGCCAACCACCCATACGAACAAAATTGGGTGATGGCACCCCACTAAACAATGGCCGGCCTAGGAAAACAGACCAAACAAAAGACAAACAATCAGCAAAACAAAACAACATAGCAAGGCCAACCAAGCCCAGACCCAAAAGACACGAAGGAGCCCCCACCACCAAAGAGATTAGTCCCTTAAAGATGGGTAGGGAGCCCAAACACTCGCAGAATGGCCTCATCTCCTCATGGATCATGTCCAGCGTATTTTGATGATGCTCTGAGTCCACAAAATGGGCTGCCTCTTAACAGTTCTTGAAATGCTATGCTTTCCTCCTTTGTTCCTCCTCTATGCCTGTACCATCTGGATGCGAATCCTTCCCATTGTGCTTGATATGGCATCAAAGTTCATGCCAAGAGGTGGTTTGACCAATATTCATGGTTACATAGGGACTTTGTCCTTGGCTCAGCCAATCCTTTGCTCTTTTCTCGTGTGCCTGATCCAACTGTCGCTGGATCATGGCCATCTCCTGCTCCTCACACGGCCGACGTTCCTATTCCTCTTGTTCTCGAAGCTCCTATTGGCATGCCTCCTCCTAGAGTTGTGCCTACATACTCTCCCATAGCTCCCACTCTAGGGCTTCCCTGGTAGCAGCCTCCGCCAAGTCCCTTTTGCGTTAGTCTTTCACTTCCTGTTCTTTTTGCACGTGCTCGGCTTCCTCCCTCTACGGTAGAAACTCAATGTCATGCTCAGCCAGCATCACTTGCCACCGCACCCATTCCTCTGATTTGGCTTGCCTGACTGTTGCCTCCTCCCCTTCATCGAAAGAGGCATGCCAACACATCACCTCCTTCAATTGGCTTCGAAAAGCAGCTTCATGCTCATCCCATCTTTGCTGCCAGATGGCCCGTTCCTCTTGTTGTGCTCTCAATGTAGCCTCCTCAGGATCAGGACTTGGAATGACTATAGATTGACCATTAGGACCACCTCCCCTAGTAGGAACCTCCGGGCCATCACCCCTAGACACCTCAAGTTCGTGGGAGGGGAGCCCACTAGCATGAGCAACCCCCCCACCCCCCATCCTCATGGTCTTTTGACCTGTTGGAGATCTCCACAACAATCGACACTAGACATTGCGTCTACCTTCGCTCATAGACCTGGCATGTTGGAATCCCACCCCCCATGGAAGGAACCCCCATAGCTGTTGCTCACCACAACGCCAATATAATCCTAGAGTGTCGGCCCTGCCATTGTCTCCGCAAAGTATCCAGGAAGAAATTTGGCAAATTGACCTGCAGATCCCTCGACCACTCCCCCACCCCCACCCCCACCCCCACCCCCACAAAAAATGTTCAACTAGCTCCGCGGCATCTTGCCACAATGCTGGCAGCACTGACCACAACACTTGCCCACTCCCAAGATAATAAAATACACACTTCTGATCATTTTTCTTTTAACTATGAAATCTCTCCTCTTATTTCTCTAGACTTCTTTCATAAGAGACAAATAAAATAAAATAAAATAAAATCAGAGAGTACATTTGATAAAAATTTTATGAGCAAGAGGCAAGGAAAGCATAAACTCAATGTGTCAAACCAAGGAAATACCTTCTCCTTCAAGCACTCAGTGATGCAGCTAGTGTTGCATTATCCTATGAGCATGGAAAGGTCATCATGTGACCTTGCTACAACTATTGAGAGAGGGGATGTTGTTTTTGATTTAATAAATTTTATTTTTTCAAAACATCATTAAAGAAAGTAAAACAGTCATCCCTGATTCATAGGTCAGGTTCCTTTGCTTTCAAATTTTATTTATACACATTCAAAATTATAAAAAGCAATGGATCATACATGTTATGTCACCTTTCTCTTTGAATATCAAGTTTCGATTCATTTGAACCTGAAAAATTCAGCTCATGCAAAAATTCACTGATGCAATCATCAATTTGTGTTATATTTTTATCCATCATAAATTGCCAATGTCAAGAGAACTACTAAATAAATAATCTGAAAATAAAACCTTTATTTAATAGCTTAAGTTTACATAATAGTTAGCCATATCCATGCTCAAAACACAATCACATCAAGAAAACCAGAGACAGAAAGTATCCAAAAGCATATCACAAAACATCCTAACACTAATCTCTGACGTTACAAGCGTATTGAAACATGAACTTTAAATAATATTTTACTTTGCATAAAAGGAAAATTTAACTATAACAAAATGGACAAAACATTCATTACATGTTAACAGACTTCAAGGAGATTTCCAGGCTTCTGAGATCCGCTATTCTAACTGTGCATTTCAACTTTGTTCCTAAATGCCATATAAGAAAATAGCTCACACGTTAATAATGGGGAGTTACAACCTAGGTTTGTTTATCTCTTATGTCAAAGAAAAAGGTGGTTACTCTTTATGCTAGTGGTCCGAGATAAATGTTCACATGTGGAAATCAACCAATATTTTCTCTATTTTAAGGCATGTTAAATTTGGCAAACAAAGTCTGAAGGTAGGGCCTGAATTTTTGGCAAACAAATCAGAGTATCAGGGACATTGAGGGCGTAAAATAGATTTGAAATTATAATTATGAATACAATTCATGAAAGTGGGGATTAACAAGGTTTTCCTTCAGCCTAAGGCATTTTGAACCTCTGCAATTTCTTTAAATATGGTGGCTGAAAGATGGGAAACTTACGTACCAACTATTTGTTTTAGAAAGCTTTGTTTTAGTTTCCTTTTCACATGCATATAGCACCTAGCAAGGCCTTACAAATTTAGAAAACTTTAGCATTTGAAAGTGACACCAAGTTCTTATGTATATATATACTTGAAATAGAGTGCAAATTTAAAAGGTATTGCTGGTAATGAGGCACATAAATTAGAATACAACTGCAAGAAGAGTAACGGTCTTTGACCCTTCCTTTTCTTGAACAGAGAACAGTCAGTCTCTATTTTTATTTTAATATTTTTTACAACTATAAAATAGAAGTAGCCATCTCTAACTAGGGACAGTCATCATCAAAGAGCTAAAATTCTTATTTTAAGCAAATAAAATAGTTTAACTATATGACCTCAATTGCCAAAATGAAAAGGGAAAATAAGTAAAAACTGAAATGTACCAAGTTTGAACACCATGATTGATTAACATGGTCCCAAATCTTTGAAATATTTGTTATTAAAATTTTAAAGCTGTTCATGTTTTAACATTGACATAAATGCAGGTTTGAACAAAGGATCATTTAACAATGAATCAGACCTGACTGTTGGAAAAATGAAGACAAATACATTAATTGTTGTATTTCCTTTTATGTTGCATTTGATGTGGGGATGTGTTTTATCCCACATGTATTAGGATTGGGGTTTGGTCCTCATGTTTCCTCATAAATAGGAGGCTTGGTGTTTTATCCCACATGTATTAGGATTGTGGTTTGGTCCTCATGTTTCTTCATAAATAGAAGGCTTGGGGTAGCCTTTAGAGTGTGCTTTGAAGTGAAAGCATTGTATCAAGGTTTTACCTTGGAGATGTGAGTCTTGTTGGTGTTGATCTGAAATCTGTTGGAATAACAGATTGGGTGTTTGGAAAAGTTACAAGGACGGCTTGTGTCCTAAAGATTTGAGAAGAATAGAAAGAAGATCAACATTGTTGTGGAAGTAGGGTAAAAAGGGCCTGAACCACATAACTCTATGTGTTCTTGTGCTATTTTTACTGTTTTCATTCTGCTTTCATTTTGTTATCACAGCAAATGTTTGCTAGAGTTTAGAACGTTTTGAGAGTGATTTATAGTGTTTCTTAACCTGCTACAGTGCAATATTTTGCCTCCAATGATTTATTCAGATTTGTAGAGTTCTAATAATTTCTCTAGAGTATTTGTGGTGTGTTTTCAGATCTGATTATAACACTGACAACTCTCTTGAAAACCCCCGAAAAACTGACCACAAAAATCCTTAACAAAATATAACATATGAACTTCACTTTCCATTATGCAAAAGACACCAAAAATCATCAATATGCATATCTTTTTTTTTTTTAATTTTTTTTTAAATGAGTACTGAATGGACTCTTTGGCCATCTAGCATTCACACACCAAGTCCCTTCAACCTTACAACATCTTGTAGCCCAAATGAGAATAACATCAGGGATGGATAAAATGGTGGGTGCTAGCACCATCAAGCACCTCTAAGGACTAAGCTCTTGTAGCACCAGCCTTGGATAGAATGATGGAGGGCATTTCTTAAAAATGATAACAAAAACATGAGATACCAAGTGTACATGACCCAAAGAGAATGCTAACTCATAAACGTCATACATGCATGCCAAAAATCAAATCCATGTCTCATAAAGGATCTCATGCATGACTCACAACTCATAAGAAATCTGATATGCCTACATGAAACAGTCCTTACTTGTTCAAGCCAAGATGACAAATACCTATCAACAGTAAGAATACAACAATGGTTTCAAGTACACACCTTATAGATTGGCTGATCAGTTTAAGGAAGGAAACACTCAAAGCTTGGATTATTGTCCAACTAGCAGCTTCAAGGATTAGGCCAGATTTTTTTCCATCCAATAGCCTCATGAATCAAGTCATAATAGCAAGGCCAAAAGCAAAGTGCTGTGTGGTTTCAATTGCATCATGGTAGAGGGGATGTGTTATCTGTAGGAAGGCCACACTCTCGGAGCAAAGCCCGTACCAGTAGTGCTCCCTGAGTAATCAGTCATAAAAAGCATTTAATTTTCTTAGGCAAGCAGCTGCGCCATATTTGCTTCCATCCTTGGGCTGTGGGGTATTTACTACACTTAAAGTTGTGGTTGGGTGCCCAACAGTCGGATTTGCTCCAACTATTGAGTGACTGTGCAAAGGTTGCGCCAAAGGCAGGAGTCCGTGGAACTCACATACCAAGGAGCATATTTTTGTGTAAGTATCATAGCCCAATGTCTCCTTGATTTGTTATGTAAGAGCAGCGCTTGATATCCCATTATGACAGTGTCTTGGAAAGCCATAACACCCAGGCCCCCGGAATATTGAGGCCTAGCCACCTTCTTCCAGCACACCAGGTGCATACAGTCACCCCCTTGCCTCCAGACCAGACAAAGTTGTGGATGATTTGGTCTTTTTTGCTGATGATACCAAACTAATAGTCAAAATGTTGCCTGTAATTTAAAGCAATTGAGAAGGACTTTATTTTTTTAAAAATAAAGTTGTCAAGATGTCAGAATTTAATAGCCAAAAAACTACGTTGGTGTTTTTTTTAGGAGAAATGGTTTGGATTTGTTAAAAACTGCAAAATATGTACAAAGTAGCTGAGAATGGCCACAGCAATCAGAAAACACTGAAAAAGCTGGCAGTCCCTGACACCCAGGAGCTTAGTCCCTTGCAAACCCTGGGACCTGAACATGAGCTGCATTGAAAAACAGAGGCGGAATCCCTTATCCAAAGATTCAAACTCTCAGCCATACAAGTCAGTTGACACCCTAGAAACAGATGCCAGACAGCCCCATCCACCCCAAACCCTCTGACATCAAGAGCAGTTTTAGGAGGGTCGTGCATTTACAATTCTTGCGTTCCTAACTATGTTGGTGTTTTGCATGATGCTTTAGGTTTTCTTTTTATAGAATCATTCTTTCAACTAAGAGAAAAGTACTAAGATATCTTGAAGGATTATATCGTCCTGTTGAATTGCATCTGGATTTTATTAAGTTATTTTTAGTCTTATTCAATAACAGCAAGATTAACAAGTCTTATTTTTATGCACTAATCCATTGCATTATTTGGCCTAGTGATCTTGTCAAAGAAACACAGTGATGTTTTCAATGTATTTAGATTTACGTTTTCCATCCAGGTTGTTGAAAAATTCTATAAAATTCGTCAAACATCTCTTGGAATTTCTGATGATGAACCAAATGAATTTAAGGCAGAATGTCTTATCCAAGATCCCATTGAATTGTGGACCTTTGATAGAGTGAAAGCCCAGCATGCATGTGCTAAGCATACAATGGTAAGTAATCTTTTCTGTAGTATATTCTGGGGCATGCAATGGTTTCAGTTTTCAATCACCATATTTATTCCGTGGCCTTTTTTTTTGGTTTCATTTGTTATTATCTACTTCCAATATTGAACTTTAAAGCAGTAATGTGGAACTAGAAGGTACTTGATATTTGAGTTTTTGTTTGTGTTTGTATTTGTTTCTAGATTTGAAGAGTAATATTTTACGTTATTTTTGTTCTACTGGTTGAATAACGGAAGAAATGGAATTGTAGCGTAATTGTGATTGATGGTCGGCAAATTTGGGAAAGATTCTACATTTCAAAACTTTATACATAAGGTTTTTGTTGTAGAATGTTGTTGGAAACAAGAACAGCAGACAACCAAGGGGAAAACAAAAAGAAACAAGATAGGATTTACAAGGAAAACACCCAAAAATTCTTAGGGAAAACGATAGGAAAGGAGCATAATGCTCTTCTATTGAAGCAAACTAGGGCACAAATAGTCTTCAAGTACAAGAGACATCCAAACCCAGCAATGATGGACTCACATAAATTGTGCTGCTTAGCTCCATAAGTGTGCCTTGTGACACTGTGGTCCACGTGATCCCACTGGTGTTTGGGCGACCGATGTGTTGACCTATACAAAGTGCATTATAAAGTTTGGCAGTCTTAGTGGGTGGGTCTGGTTTCGTTGTTAGTAAAAAAACTCTAATCTGAAGTAGTGGATGAATAATTGAATGCGTTTCTTTTGAGTTGCTTTTGTTGCATTTTATGTGCATGCTTCTTTCTTGATTGTCTTGCATTAGCTCCAAGCATTCAAATCGTGGAGGCGAGCATGGTATCAGAGCTAGGTTTATTGTAGTTAATCCTTGGAGTATGTGAAGAGATACGTTTGGATGGAACACATGAGGTTTGCACAGATGGAACATGCAAGAGGAAGTCTTTGCCCACTTGCATCATTGAGCAAGCGACTGTTAGGCGAGAGATGATCCTAGAGCTCAACAAGAGACACCACATCGTAACAGTGCATGAAGACATCTAGTAGCATGCAAATGCACACAGCAACGTGTAGCCACAGGTATGCCATAGCATGTAAATGTGCACAACAATGGATGAAGGCATACATGTAGTGCACACACAAATATGCACAGATTTACACAATGTAAATGATGTACATATAGATTTGCACAACACAAGTTTCTTGTATAAGGATTGCAGGTGCGTAGTCACAGATCTGCAGCTGTAAATCATGCGCACAAGGGGTACAATTGTTTAGCCATAGATGCAAGCAACGTAAGCAATGCAATACTGAAGCTTATTTTGCCACAAAAATTGTTCAGCACTCCTTGGTACCTATGTAGGTTGTGAAAACCTGAAAGGCCAGTTTAAGTAGTTTAGACCTCCCACTACTTTTCTTATTCTAGATGGAAGGTTTTTTTAATAGTGTCCACGAATTCTAAAAACCTGAGAGGGTAGACTTTAGTGTCTTTCGACAAAAAGCCTGATATAGAGTTCATTTACTTCTTGAACAATATGAATAAACTTAGTATGGAAAGGGAAAAATCCTTGGAAGTCATCTATAAGCTTTAAGGAATCAAAGAGATTCTTGACAAAGGCTATGAGTAGTAGTCCATTAGTTAGGCCTTTCTCATAAACAATTGCTAAAGTAGTTCTTGTTTAAGATCAGGTCATCATCACATTGTTAGCAGATGATATGCTGAAGGTTCTAATAGATATTTATAAGCAGTACAATGCTCACGCTTAGGGGAGCATGAAAACAGGTCCCTGATATGACGAGGCAAAATATAATGGTAGTAGCAAGTAGTGAGATCTGAAGAGCAAGGGTAAATAGAAGAAAACCTAGATTGGCCAAAAGAAATGAGAGTCAAGAAGATAAGCGGAGCTTTAACAAGAAGAAGAAGAACATACCTTGCAAAGGATGTGGTAAAAAGAGCCACTATATAGTAGAGTACAGAACTATGTATGGTGAGATTAACAAGGTGAAGAACATTAATTGGAGGAGGCTAGGAGTTAGATTTCATTGATAGTGACCATGACTCCATAGCACTTGTATGTTTTGTTGACAAAGAACAACCATGACCACCTATACCTAACAACTAGGATCAAGTCAAATTGGTTGATGACCAAGTTGATATTATTAGTTGTGAAAATTCTACTATAGCATGTAAAGTTGATTGTTGGATCACGGATGCAAGAGGAACTTAATATATACTTCTAGATAAGACATGTTCTACAAACTGAACAAAAAGTATCATAGATTGGTTATAATGGTAGATGCAAATTCTTAGCTGGTTAAGCTAATAAGAACCATGATGACTGAACCTTGTTGTCACACCCTAGTAAAATAACTTAGAATTTCAGCCAAATAATAATTTTTTCCCATTGAATCTAATAGGGTATGGGAAAACATAAGCTCATTTTACAACTTTAGTAAGTCAATGCAAAATATCCTTAACTCAATTTTTTAATAACAGTCTAATTTATCTATCAGAGTTGCATTGCAAACTAATTAATTAAGTTTTACTTTGAATATATCCAAGTTTCAAGTTACAAAGTAATAAATGTTTAATCTAGGAGTATGTAACGTTCACATGGGAGTCTAACAATAGAATCATGTATGAACATTATATAACATAATGAATTTGATCTTTTCAACTTCTTTTCTTAGCTCCACACTATCAACCACATTAATTCGCAGTTCTAGCACCACTTGTCTAATCTACATGGGGCACATAT
This sequence comes from Gnetum montanum, assembly GCA_015680685.1. NCBI lineage: Eukaryota > Viridiplantae > Streptophyta > Gnetopsida > Gnetales > Gnetaceae > Gnetum > Gnetum montanum. The sequence goes on from MNCI01022025.1 coordinate 253,299, forward strand.
AGAAAAGAGTTAGTAGTCTTGCAGTAGATGACCATAATTCTTGAGTCTCTTGCAATAAAGCACCGATAGGATGGAGTTGAAGCTACAGCCACAAAGGCTAGTATTATGAAAGTTATAAAGTATGACTATTTTTATGATTTGCAATGCCATGCTTAAAATGTTCATAATTGATAGGAGAGCTTTCGACCACAAACTACTACTCTTTGTGGAGGATGGAGACTAGAGAATCCCAGCCCCATTTTAAGTGTGGACAATCGTAGTTGAGCAAGCCTTGGTCTAAATGTCTAGTCATGGACGCTTAGTGTTAGTACCTGGACCACAGAGATCCTAGAGACTTTCTCAAACAAGCTCTTGCCTAGGTTAAAAGAAGGGTCAAATATTATCCAAAGTAAGATAAATTCACTTTCAAGTTTAAAAAAGATTGTGTTTTATAGATGGTCAGAGATTTCCATTCATTATATCAAAAAATGCCATGGAATAGTTTAGGAGGAGTTGGATGCATTGAAAGAGCTTTAACTATTGTCCTAGGGCTATTCAACCATGGGAGCGGGATCGAGTGTAGGTGCAGGAGAGGGGGTTGGAGTAGGCGTTGGAGTAGGAGTAGGAGTGGGGGCTAGGGAGTACACGAGGGGGTGGGGGGACGATGAAAACGATGATGGAGCGGGAGGTGATGTCGGGGGTTTTGATGGTAGGAGGTTTAGTGGTGTGAATGTCAGAGGTGTTGGTTGGGGAAAGGAGAAAGAGGTGGGGTGTCAGGGAGATGCCAACAGTGAGTTTGATGATAACACTGAAGGGGATAAGGCGGCGATGGGCCATGAAGTGGCGAGTTGGCGGCCGGGAGATGGGGGCATCAAAGCTTGCTCTAGACATGAGGGGACCATGAGGTTGTAAGTTCGATGCTCACAATGTGAGGGCATGCGGATGATGGAGCTCAATCTTATTGGCAAGTTTGTCACAGTTGGCGCAAGACCTAGGATGGACTTGATTAAGAAATTGATGGCCACATCTTGGGGTTTGATGGAGGTTGATGTTCGCAACTTATTAGAGGAGCTGTTGCTCTTTGTGTTCCAATCTGTTGTAGACAAAGATAAAGTGCTTTTGTGGGGGCCATGGTTTTATGGAGCATGGGGCTTGGCACTTACACCATGGCGGCCAAGTGCGCTCAAGGATGTTAATCTTTTTACTTGGGCGTTGATGTGGATCCAAGTATTGGGTATTTTATGGGAGATGTGGATGGTTGAGTTCCTGAAAACCCTCGTTGGGTTTTTTAGGGAATTCATTACTTTTGATAAGTTTACCGACTCGGTGGAGAGAATGGGATTTTCTCATTTCTATGTTTGGTGTTTGTTGGGATTTAGGGGTCTTGTTCAAGAGGTGGTCCTCAATCTCTCGACCGGGGAAGAAAATATTATTGTAGAATATGAAAATATCCCCATTGACAAACCCCTTGCGGAGGGGTTGACAATTGCATCATGTTGCATAATATGTGGGAAGGCAAATCACGTAGCTGTTGCCTATCATGTTAAAACCAAGGTACTTGTCCTTGCTAAGAAGGGTGGGGACAAGTGGACATGAGTCGGGTGGCATGGCCAACTTTTGCCAGAGTTAGCGCTTGATGCTACCTTGAAAAAGCCCACATCTTCATGAAGTGGCTTCCCTAAGGGTCTAGTTGTCTCTTGACCTTTGATTCTTGACATTGATAGGATTGAAGGGGATCTTCCCTTGCTGGGGAATTGGGTCTTAGTAGTGAGAGGCTCATTAGTACCAAAAATGATGGAGATTTTGGGGATCGTTGGGGGTTGGTGGGAGTTTCCACTCATCAAATTCTAGGAAGATTAGTAAACCAATAACACTGGTGGCTTGCAACAAGAAGACAGATGGAAGTTGATTTGGGGTTACAATCGACCTTAAAAGAAGTCTACAAGAAATGGTCGATTGGTAAGCCATTAGAATCTTATCCTAGAATTGTAGGGGTTAGGGTATGTCCTATAAAAGAAACGCCCTGAAAGATTGTATGGAGAGAAGCATGTGATGTGGTGTGTTCATAGTAAACTAAGTTGCAATCTACGGACTCCCACTTTTTGAGGTGGGTAGGATGGCAAATGGAGTTTGTTATTAGTTGAGGCAAGGTAAGGGGTTTGGCAGTCCTCACACAGTTGCCTTTTGATGTGGTAGATTCATCTTCTTGGAGTATAACTGTCTTTTTGATCGATGCTGGAATCTGGCTCATGAACTTCTATGGAGCTTAGAATTGGGAGATACAGTTGGAGGAGCTTACAAGAATTTCACTTCTAGTGCTTGATAGATGGCATTGGATCTTGGTGGGGGATTTCAACCAACATCTGTGTGCTTGGGAGAAGTTTGGAGAGGACAATATGGAACTCCCTGGTAGTTAGCAGTCCTTGGAGTTTTTGCATTCCCATGACCTTGTGGAAATGAACATTACATACTGCCTTTTTATGTGGAGCAAACGTTGTCAGTGAAAGGATCGGGTGCTATCAAGGATTGACAGAGTTTGGATCTGTATGAATATTATGATCAATCTAGAGTTGCTGGTTTTCGGGAAGGAGCAGTAGGCTTTTGACCATCGTTTGATCATTTGTTAGGTGGGGCAATTACAGTGGCAGATTTCATTGCCTTTAAGTTTTGAACGATCTTGGCTGTTGAAACCTTGGTTGAGACCATTAGTAGTAGAGATTTGGGCACATTAGCTTTTGTAGCTTGATCCGTGGGACGTCCTAAAAGAGGGTCTTAGCTTACTGAAAAGGGCTATTTGTTCCAAAAGGGTTGAGGATAAATTCTCATTTAGAGCTAGCAGAACTATTTTGACTCAACGGCTTGTCGAACTCCAAGCTTTGCAGGAAATGGGGGAGTTTATTGAAGAGGATGAACATGAGGTGCTCAGAGAGATAGAGGCAATTTCTGAAGAAGAGGAACTCTACTGGAGACAATGGGCATGGACTAAGTGGTTGAAGGAGGGAGACAAGAACACAAGGTTCTTTTTGCCACTACTAAGTCAAATGGACAAGCCAAAAGAATTTAGTTGCTACAAGAGGGGGTTACTTTGGTTCAGGTCCAAGAGATTGCGTAGGTTATGCAAACATATTGGGCCAAGACTTGGGGAAGGCACCACACCTGGCCACTGTTGGTGCTTGTGTTTTCTATGATTGGGGAGGTGGAGAACAATAGATTGCTTGAGCCTTTTATATTGACGGAGCTAGAGGAAGCTTTGCCTTCTATAAAGATTGACAGGGCCCTGGGGTTGGATGGTTGGCTGATGGAGTTCTTTAAGGAGTTTGTTGATCTTCTGGGGAGATATTTGTTAGATGCCTTCAACATGATGCTTCAATGGCAATAGGTTCATAAAGAGATTAATTGCTTTAGGATTGTTCTCATCCCTAAAATAGCTAAGCCTACGGATCTTGCTCTTTTTTGTTCTATCGAGGTTTGTAACACCTTACTCCTATTTACTAAAATGCTGGTTCGACGGTTAGGCTTGTTGATGCTATGTTTGGTGGGAGGTCATTAGGATGGGTTCATCAAGGGCCATTTTCTCAAGGACTAGATTATTCTAATGTAGGCAATTATTCATTCACTGCAGAATGTGGGTTTTCTAGGTATTTGTATCAAGCTTGACATTACTAAGGCATATGATATGGTTAGTTGGGAAGCTTTGAGGGAAATCATGTTGCAAAAAGGTTTTAATCCCAAATCTGTAAATTTGTGCATTTATGTACAAGTGTTGGGGGCATATTCTTTTGACATTAGTGGGAGACTTTGGGGATTTCCCTCCTTTGGATGGGGACTTAGACAAGGGGATCCCTTCTTGCCCTATCTATTTATCATCGTAATGGACAGTCTGTAGTCCTATTGCAAGATGGAAAGACTTAGAGGTCTAGAAATTTCGGGGGTTGAGTGTGTGGTGGAGCATTATGTAGATGATACCTTTCTCTTCTCATGTGCGGTTGTGCCACAGGCTCATGTGGTTAGTAGTGCACTCAACAAGATGGCCCAAGAGATTGGGTTGGAGATTAACATGGGGAAATTTGCATTGCATTTGATTAATACAGATGGATGGGTCAAGGGGTGGATATCCTAGATCTTAAGCATTCTTCCAAGTACTGAACAAGACTCTTAGGACTGTCTATTTATGCATGGCATAGGAAGGGGACTTGGATTGCATTGATTCAAAAATTGTGGCAATGTATTGGGCATTGGACTACTTGTTTCATTACAAGGAAAGGAAGAATTGTTTTGGCTACCTCGATGCTCATGGTGATTGCTAGATTTATGGCTTCCATGGCTTTGCCCCCCACATGCATCATCCACAAGGTGGACCAATTGATTAGAAACTTTATTTGGTCAAGTGGAAAAGGAGGTGAGCAGATGCATATGGTTGGTTAGGATACTTTTGCCAAACCATGAGAGGTGGCTGGGCTTGGAATTCTGAAGTTTAGGAAGTCATTACTATGAGTTACCAATGTCTTACTAACTGGCTCCCGCATTTCGACGATAATTCAGCCCAATGGATACATATCATGCATAATTAATATGAGCAATGGATGGTTGGGAATCGGGACTCACCTATTTGGTGGACCATGTGTAGGCATGTAAATGAGATGGTGCTTGGAGGTATGATGGGGGTACTACCTCAGGATATAACATTAAGACCAAATATCCTATGGTTGTAGGGTGGCAAATCATTTTGAGAGTTAGATTACTGAAAAAATTAAGGTGTTCCTATGGCTTATTAATCATGAGGTACTTCCGATGTGGGTTACACTTTGTGCATGGGGATTAAACTTAAATGATGCATGTTCATTATGTACGAAGGCTTCCAAAACTATACATCATTTTGTTTATCGTGCTTGTATACCATTGACACTTGGTGGGCTGTGGTGCTTCCACCATTGATTAAATTGGACAAAGATACCAAAGCAGCAATGGTGCTTTGGGCATTGTGGAAGGCACACAATAGTTTGGTGTTTTGTTCCTTGCTGCTACCTTTGCTTGCACAAGTGGTGGGGCTCAGGGTGAGATCGTGGATTGAGGTGTTGATGGCAATGGGGAGAACAACTACGTTTGAGCCATTGGGTGTGGTGTTCTAGGCGAATCAGGTACTGTTAGGGCTTGTGGAGTGTGTTGGGTGGGCCGATGTCCTCACTATGCTAGAAGGGGAACCCAATGTCACTGACCAATCATTTTTTCGAAATTGGGTTGCAGATTCCACTACTTTTCGGGGAGTTTCGATTGAACTCATTGAGTTTTCATTGGCGAATTTGTTGGGGTTCCTCATTATGCAGGAGGTACTTCTTTTGGTTGGCTATGGGCTACAAGACGTGGAGGGTTTCTTTCTGGGTCTTGTGCCAAAAACAGGGAGTGGGTAGGTGCCAAAGTATACCTTGCCATAGTTGTGGCAAGATGTGGTTGAGTTTGTTGATAAATTCTTCGTTCAATCATGGAATGTTTGAAAGCTTGAAGGGGTGCACTTTTCCTTTTTCAAGTGCATGCAGCTCGACCGTAGTGTTAACTTGCCTTGGTTCTTTTTGGGGGTGTTGTGTCGGTAGAGATGGGGCTGCCACTTGGGGTTGATTTTGGCCCTTTGGAGGGTTGCATGTCTGGTTTTCCCTAGGTAGCTGTAGCCTAAGCCATTGGTTGTGTATGGTCGTCAAAATATGAGGGAAGGGAGGTCTGGTTTGACCTGACATATGCCTGAGTCTCCTTTAAGGGGAGAAGGTCAATTTTCTAAGTTGTAGGAGTTACTGCGGTTGCTGTCTCTAGATAGGGTTCGGCTGGCACTTCAACAATAGTTTAAGGAGGATTTGTAGAGGGTCATGGTGAAGGCGACAAAGCAGGTGCAAGGGCAGGAGTGGGCCCTTTGGGAGGCCAAGTGGTAGGCTCGCGAGGATGAGTTCTAGCGGCGAATTGCACATGTGGAGATGCGATTTGCTAAGTTGGAATGAGAGTCCAAGAGATAGTGGGACTTGAAGGCAGCATTGACACGAGCAATGATGGGAGATGAGTTGTGCATACAAATCCACATGGAGCTACAACAGGAGGAGCAGCAAAAGGTAGTGCAGGAGCAGGTAGACTAGGAGCAGCGAGAGTGTGATCAGCAGGAAGCTAACAACTGTAAAGACAATAGGATTGGAGACATGAGCACAAAGTGTGGATTTGGTTGCAGGAGGGGAAGTGCCCCTATGTGATCATGGATATTAATTGTAATATGTCTTGGCAGGCCTTGTGTAGGCACATTAGGAGGACTGCTGGACAGCTTGACTTGGATGGTATTGATGACGAGGCTGAATGTGCCCAGAAGGAGGAGACGTTTAAAGAATTTCAACAGGTTGTTGCCTTTGTGGATATAGAAAGGCACCAAACTATTTTGGAGGCCATTCATGCCTTGGAATATGCGACTTGTGGGTGTAGAAGATTGCCCGGATGTTTGTAGGGCTTAGGGCACTTGCTCATGGATTGCAGGGGAGGGGGGTGGTGGCATTTTGTGGACATTGTTCTTTGGTTGTTCTTGTTTCTTTGGTTTTTCTTGGATCAAGTTTGCCCAGAAAAGGGGAATTTTTGTGGATGGAATTTTTTGACCATACATACCTTGTGGATTTGTTATTAATGCAACTACTCGAAATCTTCTCGGAAAAAAAAGAAAAAAGAAAAAAAGAAACTATTGTCCTAGGAAGTAGAAATGTATTGGAAAGAACGTTAGTGGGTAAGGTGGCTCAAAGACTAGGACAAAATACTTAATTTTTCTTTGCAGTAGTCAAAGCCAACAAGAATGTACAGAGTGGGAATGAGATCAGATTGAACTAGAACAAGAACACTGAAGCTATTGGGGCATATTGGAAGAAGATTTGAACTGTGGGAGGTTCTTCCCCCATCTCAATTTAAGTGCAAAAGGTGCCTTCAACTCAAAATAATTTGTGGCTAATGGAACCAATCTCAAAGTCTGAAATCGTTGATGCTATTTTTTCCATGAAGACTGGGAAGGCACTAGGTCCAAAGGGCTTGTTGATTGAGTTTTTCAAATAGTTCTTGGATATAGTTAGCAACTCTCATATTGCAATTGAGTGCAATTCGTAGTGGCTTGCTTAAAACTCATTGGCCTAATTAGAAAACATATGAAATTGATATTTTTAACACTACAGAAAACTGTGACTTGTAGTTGCCTATAGGATTAGACTCTGACTCTCTGTGAACTATAGTGAGCTTGCAGTTGCTTGCCTAGGCCACATAAAAGACATAATTGACTCCAAAAAAAGTAATCAAACACAAACATACAACTCCTACTACGTCTAGGACATAGAGAGGATAAAAATTATCTCCAAGAGTGGGTTGATGTTCTTATCATCTACCTCATCCTTCAAAAGAGATTTGTCTTCAATTGGGTGTTACACTTGGCATAAAATTTAGCCCCTGCAACCCTAAATCATTTTCATAAACTCAAATAGCATTCTCAGGCTCTTCGTCACTCTAATGCATCATGTATTCATGCATCTTCTTGTCTCTTATGCTTCTAGCCTCTCATGGTTTTAACACAATCGGCTCCTTTTTGATGACTTGGATGGAGTTTGACCTTCAATTGCATTTTTGAGGATTTCAAGACTATCCTCCAAATCTTATGCAAGAACGTTCCCATGGTATGGGCTGAAATCTGAAACATTAAATACACAAGAAATAGGAAAGTTGTTAGGCAAATCAATCGCATATGCATTTGGATGGATCTTGTCCTTAATTCTAAATGGACTAATTCTCCTTGACTTGAGCTTATAGAAATGCACATTCCTATGCCTTTCCTTGCACAAATAAATTCCAACATAGTCACTGATCTGAAATTCAATTGTCCTCTTGCCGTTATTGACTTTGGAAGACATCTTTTTTGTTTGTTTGTTTTGGAAAAAGTGTTAGGTTATACTACTGTGGGAAATATGTACAATGAGTAGGG